>JAWQRP010002960.1:0-14309 GCA_033557875.1 Quadriops clusia | reverse complement strand
TTGTATCTATCATTTATATTATCTAGCTTTAACGCTTTGATTAATTTCTTGTTTTACTATTGCTCAACAGCGTTCGTTCGTAATTGTTGTCGGGTTAAACTCGGATTTCTGTTAAATTTACATAAAAAAAAAAAAAAATATATGACTCTAAATCGTATGCCCACGCCAAAAAGTAAATGAAGAAGAAGAAGAACAAACAATGCTATTTAAGTGCTTGGTGCTAGACACATTTGTCTTTGGTGTTTCCAATATAAACATAAACTAGAAAAACTAAGAATAATAATGCCTCGCGAATGTCCTCTTACCAAGAAGTGACATTAGTAGTTCACCTGCTACAATAAATTTCGTATTATATTTTATACCGACTATTTTCTTCAACCTAACGAGCGATCTCAGACTCAAAGGATCATCTGATATATTCCAACTCATTAAATTCTAGTTTCAACTTAAAGCATTAATCAAGAAACCTTTTTTCTGTGAAACAGAACGGACGAACGATGTCAACTTCATATGCTTTTTAAGACGTGCAAAAGAGCGTCCGCACGAATAAATTACCTACTAAATTGTTTATTTATTTATTTTTATTGTTTACATCAACAAAGCCACTCGAACAATATACAATTCTTGTATAGGACACTGATATTTATATCCGTTGCGCGACCTAGGTCAATATCGGTCCGCATGGGTAGAACAAGTGTTTCGATTCCCCAAGTTCATTGCTAACATTAACAATGAGTACGCTTGGGTTTGGGCGTCCGGTCCAGTTGCGGATCCTTTATTCATCCGACTGATCCGGCGTCGTATATAGCCGTTTGCCCGTTATTTATTTATATCTATCCATGTTCGCGCACCAGAACGTCGTGTGGCCCGTGAGGCCGCGGTGCAACATCCATATTCCTCTCGATGGTCATTTTTCACAACTATTCCAAGGATGTACCTATTTTCGTTCTCGCCGCCGGCCACCGCCGTAACACGGTGCGCGCCGATAACGAGCTTTTTCGGCTTTTCCTCGGCCCTGTCAACGTGACTTGCTTTTTTATATCGGCGTGTAGTTGGTTGCGGCGCGGGCGCGCCTCTCGTGCGTCTGTTGGCGGCTCGATGCAATTTTCGGTTGATGTGCTTGTTTTAATGGGCCGAAACAAAAAATAAACTGTTTTCGTGCGCTTTACCTTCGTAAACATGGACTAATCGGATTATTTCGTCGTCTCATTATCTATATCTACATTCTACCTACCGACGTTATTACACCTTTATTTTATTTAATATGAACGATAATTCTATCGTTTTTCAATTTAAGGGTAACCAGACGAATCAGGTGTAACCCAAAATAATATCGCACAAGATGCGTAGCAAATATAAAATAAAAAAGCTGAAATATTTGAAAAATGACATTGGCATGTCAGTAGCTAATATATGTATATTTTTATTTTTATTCACCTTGTGTTATAAATTAAGTGGTCCTATAAATTTAAACAGAATGTAATAACCGAGACCTTTTGAACTTTTTTTCCTGTACAGCGTGTATTTTTATTGGAAGGTCGACTTCGACTGCACCCGTACCGTTTGTGTAGTATTGTAGGTACATTTTAACGCGAGGGGGGGTGTTAAAAATAGTTCGAACTATTTGGGGTACTGATTTGGGGTACTGATTATGTGTGACACGTCCGAAATGAAATTCGTTCGAGATATTTCCAAAGCAGGCCGCTGTTTAATGAAAAACACGTCTAATACGTATACATATTTCAAATTAGTCGCGGTAAATAAGTGGCACGCATTTCGTCCAAAGATTCGTGCATTAAATCAAAATATTTTCGTCTGGCACGGACATTATTTGCCATTAGCCAACGTTAAATACAAGTTTTCTATAAATAATTATCACAATTATTTTTATAGCACCCTACAATATTTTGTTTCGGTATTTAACAGACTCATCTGTCTGATTTTACTAATATAATGTCGGTTCACCAAAAGGATCAATGAAATAAATGATAATGTACAAGCAGCCAATCTGATAAATCACAAGCACCACGGTCGATGAGATTTTCACAGCTTCGTAGAGACAGATGCGCATTATTTATTATAGTTTAGAATACAGCTGTGTGTTACATGTGAATGAAATGAAAATCATCGAACGATACTATACTAACGAAACTTGCTAACCGAAATTAATCAAGCCCAAATTATTTCGTCCGACAACAGTTAATTGGGACGTTTATCTCTTTGCAATCGTTCTTTTTATCTATATAAACTATGCTATATAATATTTTATCGTTTTTTCACCTCATCGCACAAATTCCTCGCAGTAAAATGAAAAATCTCCGCGAAAGAAACATGAGAGGAATGTCATTTAATTTGGTATATACACAAAACCCACAAAGCTCCCGGCACTGAATTAGAAACGTGAAAATTTCATTAACCGCACATATGTATAAAATCACGAACACGATGTAATGTCGATAAGAAATGTTGGCCAGGTCCGTGCAGATGTGACGCATTACGATATACTTTACCTTTGGATTTTTGCTCCAAACGTGCCACGAATTCCTTACATAAATACCCGTTACAAAAGCAATTTACATCAAACTCGCGGGTGTCTCTACTTAATAAAACATTAATCACAGTTCTAATTATCAACACATAATCAAAAACAATATTTCAATTTCAAACTGCACATGTTGGATTATTACAGAAATCGACAGAGATGTTTATATTCAGTTGGCTTCTACATAGATGTTGTTCTATTTATACCTTTTTATTCATCAAATACTTTCTGTTTCCGTTATCCTCTGGAGAATTTCATTTCACCGACAGTTTTTAAGTCAAAAGCTTTCGTACAGCTTTCAAACTATTTTCATTTTCAATATTTAATGCTTTACGAATCATTATTGAATTGCGAATATTTAAACATGAAATGTTACTTACAGTTTGTATTAATTACACGAGTGAAATCTCATTTTAAATTGTCCTCGTTGTAATTAAACTGCGGGCTTTGCAAATAGAGTTCCATTGCGTTCTACTGTTTTTTTAATTAATTCAGAAATAAAAAGTTATTTTGTTCTTGTAATAAATTATTGAAATGTTCATCGTTTCACTTCAGTTGTTGATGCAATCCAGAAGTAAGAATAATTAAGTACCTACTTTATATTTACATCACACCGATTCACATTTAAGAGGTTTACCACAATATTCAATTTTTATTTTATTATATGTGTACTTATATGTATACTTATGTACCTACCTATATGAATATTGTGAAGATAAAGTAGGCAATTGGTTTTGCAGTCATGAGCCGGTCGAGTGTTTTCTATAGTAATATGTAATTTCAAGAGTTGTTTTTTTTCTATTGATTGATCAGTATATCTTTTGTAATAATAATATAAAATTTTCCAAAGTTTTTCAAATCATACTGGAAACAATAGTTTCCAAATCAGGTGAACTATTTCCGACATCGTTTTGGCAAATCGGACGAAGAGTTAGATAACGCTAGTAGGTATTACCCGCTAGCGCATAAATATGTTTATTTGGCATAGGATTTCGACAGCACGTGCTCATGGAGCCGGTCACCGTCCACAAAGGCGTCACCCCCGGCTACTGACGTAACAAATAAATACGGATTTAAAGAATGCATTAATCTCGCACCTATGTTCACTTGACTCGTTCATATAGCAACAATTACGTGTTTTCTAGCTGGTTCACAGTCCGCCACCGACTATAATTTTTCTGTCGTTTACCACGACTTCAGCGTGGTGGGGAAGTATAAGAACTCAAACGGTTTCATCGCTTCTAATAGTGCGGCCACTGCTCTATTCACCAAGTTTTACATTTTAACATACGTTTGTAATTAGAATCGCACAGAATGGCAAGTACTTCTTGATCAATTAGTGATGTTTGTCTGACACTCGTTCTTTCATTTTCATTTACACATATTAACTCATTTTTAACAGTGCTTATTTTCGTAACGGTATTCAGTGTTTGAAACATTATAAAATATAAAAACCATTTTTTGTCCAGTAGTTACAAAAATAAATGTCAATTCATCTTTGCCGAAGCCAATTAAGATAACCTCGAGTCGCAAGTAATTTCACGGTCTCTAAAGAACCATTACTTACGATTCACGAACTGCACGTGTATTTTTATACGAACCTAGTTTTTTTTAAAAAGGACACCGACGACGATCAGAAGATGGCGATGTTACGCAAAGCGTTCCAGATGTACGACACCGAAAAATCCGGCCTCATCGACGCCATGAAAATCTCCATCATCTTGAACACCCTGGGACAGGCGTTCGACGAGGACGAACTGTTCGCCGTGATCGAAGAGAACGACCCCGACGGGACCGGCAAGGTCAATTTCGACGGGTTCTGCGCCATCGCGTCGCACTTCCTCGAGGAGGAGGACGCCGAGGCCATGCAGCAGGAACTGAAGGAGGCTTTCCGACTGTACGACAGGGAAGGGAACGGCTACATCACCACGGGCACCTTGAAGGAGATCCTGGCGGCGCTGGACGACAAACTAACCAGCAGCGAGCTTGACGGGATCATAGCGGAAATCGACACTGACGGATCCGGAACCGTAGATTTCGACGGTATGTTAATATTACCGATACGACAAACGGTTCAGTTATAATTCTGATATAATTAGAAACAAATATTACGTAAGATATAGATACATATTTCGAGGATTAACGAGCAACAACATTTCTTCTTATTGGAAAAACAAGCGGCTCGAAACGAGGTGGTCTCTATACATCTGTTGTGAAAATATGCACGAAATTCGTTTTGATTAATTGATGCTGATGTTTATCGATAATAAATGGTATTTATAAATCATGTCACCGAAACACGTGTTTCCGATTGTCCATTCATTCATATTACACAACGATTCTGCGAATAAAAACCGCGTGCTTCACACGTACGAAAATAAACAAAAAAAAAAAAAAAAAAAAATAGTCGGAGAAATGTCTTTGAAGCTTCGAACGCCTTCGCGCGTTCGCGAGAAAAAATGATCGCGAGTATTCATGTAAAGCGATGTCGTTTGCTGGTGTGGTAAAATTTTTATTCGTTAATAAATCACGTCTTTTAAATAATCCGGTGTTCAGTACAAACGAAGACTGGTGAATCGTATTTTTAGAATACCTACCGACTTTATTTTTATCGCGAATATGCAGACTAATAATTCTGTATCGAAAATATATCGCGAGTCTGTTTACTCACGTCGATTTGATTTTCCAGAATTCATGGAGATGATGACAGGAGATTAAGGAGAAGCGCCTGAAACATCTAAATACATCGTATTGTTCATTCTAGTCGTTAAGGTTATTTTCCATCGCACGAATGTCATTTTTAAGATAATTTATTTAAATTAATAAATGTTAAACATATACAACTCGTTGATTTTATTACCTCTAACTTACAATATACAATAAAATGAATACAACGTTTACACTTTTATGTTTCTCGATGTACATACTATATATTGTATTTGTATTTGTCATTAACACTTAAAAATATAGATATTTTTGATAACGAGTCTTTGCTATTTGCACGTTTTCATACTCCTCGTAGTTAACACGTAGAAATATATTCATTATTTGTAGGTGTTGTAGGTTATCATCGTTCAATTTCATTTGTTCCCTTTTCCCAAATACAATTTAAAATGTATTTAATGTAATTATATTTATTTATATGAATATTTTGTTGTAAAAATTTTGATTAAAACGATGCTCTCCCAAGTTCTTACCCGAATCCCGAACCCAATACTAAATTTTAATTTAACACATTAGTGGACCACCGTGGTAATAATAATGAGCATTTAGTATTAATTATATTGATGCGAGTATCCAACCCAGATTTCTTATTCGTAAGTGGAAAAATAATAATTTATCTACGTAGCCAGTCTCAAGACACACTCGAAATAAAAATATCTAAATTTCAGCAAATTACGATTATGATTGCCTAATACACGTATTACTCTAATAATAATCTCTAACGTTCGTGACCTACTCTTGACTTTCTTGGACCTGGACCCTAGGTTCCCTAGGCCAATGCTAATGCCTATGTAGCACACAATTAAGATCGATATTATTTTATAGAAAATATTGTGGTGTTCAAGTACAGCATTTTTGAAACGATTTAAAATCAACACAAACAGCAGTATTTTTGATGTAATCGTAAATATTCTGTCGTCGGAATGCAAGAGAGGCCGCATTACTCGCAGAGCGAGTGCCACTGTTGTACCTGTTCCATGGGGTTCGTGATGGCTTGGTTCCAGTGCGTCAGAGCTTTTCCGCGAGCGAACATGTACGAGCCCAATACGCATTTTCCGATCAGTTTGTCTGAAACACATGCGCATTTAACTGACAACGAATCGTGCGAGTCGTGCGAGTCGTGCGAGTCGTTTGTTGTCGGACGCAAATGAAAAGCGACCGTAAAAGAAAATGTGACGCAGAATCGCTTGTCAATTTCGAACGACAAATACAATGTGATTACTATTGTTCGCCGCGAGCGCGAACAGGAAAGGAACTTTTTGCGGACGCCTGGAAGTCGATAGCTAGCGTTACACTTGTGCGTCTCGCATTCTCTATACCTACATAATTATTATAACGAGTCAAATACTACAAAACAACTAGCCGTTCAACAACAACAAAATATTTTGAATGTTACATTTTAAAATTCAATAATAATAATAATAAATAAAATTGAAATAATCATTATGGAATTATCATACCCCTGCCATAACCGGCTGTGGCTTGGTAAACATGGAAAGCAACACTCGTCACGTGCACTTGCTGCGGGGACAGCCTGAAGTTAAAGCCCTCCGTAAATGTGACCGTGCTGTCATGGCCAGGCTTCGAAATTCCAGTCTTCTTTTCTTTCATAGAGCGATACTGTTGATTTAGGGTCACCTTTACGTATGTCTCGCGTTTTTCACTCTGAAACTGATTCGCCGAAATTTCAATTCAATTTTCTCTTCGTTGTTTCGTTTTCGCATAAATTCATTCCGCGAAAAACTTGTTCTTTTCATTTTATTAAAGCTTTGAACATAATTTAATTAACACGTTGTTTAACACGCTCACGCCGGGGCTGAAATTCCAAGTTTGCTCTATCGGGCGGAGCCGAATCACAAGAGCAGATAAAAAATAATATATTATTCGACAGGGTTGACATTAGAAAATAACTACAATGTGACAATCTACGTCACCATGGAGGTCAAGGTCAAGTAACGAGGTCATATAACGCAAAATTTTCCAACTTACACCCATCCGTTCCAAGGTCTACCATAAAAAACAATCATATCATCTGTCTACCACCGGTGGTACACGCCGCCCGATGGGACAGTCATGTGTGAGCCACCGGTGGTACACGCCGGCGTGGACGTGTTAATTGGATTTTTTTATTTTTTATTTATTCTTTACTTTTACTAATATGAATTTATAGTAAGATGACTTTTTATTCCATTGAAAATAAGTATTTCAGAGTGAAAAAAAAAGAAAAGAATAGATAATTAATGAAAAATAGAATCATAGCGAGAATGATTTATTTGATTGATAATTACATTTAGTTATATTTAGTTAATTAGGGACGTCCGGCGGTTCCGTCTGATAAACAATTCGCAATATGAGGCCATTCGCATCTATTCTCCTGCACACTCCAGTGCAAGGAAGCGGGGCAATTTCTAAGCAATGGTTTATTATGTACGCATTGGAAATACGTTCCACAATCTTGGGGATTCATTAGGAGTAGATCTTCCGTATGCGGAATCCCTTTGCAACAATCTTCCGCATGAATCAAACCACGCAAACATTCCTCTTTGATGTTCATCGGTCTCGTAGTGATTTCAACTGCGACAGTCGTCGATACCGTAACATTACATTCGGCCTCCTCAGGAGCCGTGCACGTTCCTTTTGCGACACTCCAATGTTTTCCATCGAGACATCTTTGAATGTCCGGTTTTTTATCGACACACCGATAGTAAGAACGGCAATCGTCGACATTTCTAAAAAGGTAGCTTTCAAAGAATACGCTAGTCATTTTGCAGCATTCTTCGGGTCCGATGATGCCGTAATAACAGTCTGTTGGTAAAGACGGGTATTCTTCAGTTGTAGTAGATACAGGGTAGTCCTCAGACTGATCGCCGGTTGTGTTTTCATTCGTTTCTTCTCCGTTAGTGGACAATTGAATTTCTGTAGTGGTCTCCGGCCACGACTCTTCACATCTAATTAATCTCTCCCAAACGCATCTTCTGAAGTAGTAACTGAACCTAGTGTGAGTCCTGCAATTATTTAAAATGGGTCTTTCCCCGACACAAGTGTAGTACGTCGTACAGTTCTCCGGATTTTTCATGCGAAAATCGAACCCGTCAAAAATGCGACAGCAAAAGTGAGGATTCATTTGACCTTTTATGCATCTCACTGCTACGTATTCTTCATATTGCCTGCCGCTTATTTGCACGAGTGCAAAACCGGAGAGGATAAATAATAGAATTAACGAGTCTGCAATGGAAATTCGTAAACACACCGAATCGAGACGACTATGCTGTACTTACATTTCATTGCTTGAAACAGCGCTTTGTTATTAGCTATTTTAATTCGACTTGCCTTTATATAGACAGAGATGCCTATGTAAAGTTGTCTTATCATGTTTGCTCAATTTCGTGCAAAAAATATAACACTCGAGAGTCGTCAAAAAAATGTCTAAATATTTGATGTCAACGTAGCAGTAATGCTTGTAAAAATGCCAAGATAGTGGAGTCGTTTCTAAGAAGCATTGTAAAAGAGGATCATTTGTTATAATAAATGACGCTACTTTAATAATAATGAAGCCGTTTCATATCAATTTTAGAGAATTAAGTAATAGAATTTACTAATAAAAATATTTTACGTGAATTGAATCAATTATGTAGACATTTCCATTTATTTTCAGTTCCGTTTAATAAAAGGTTAGTCGATTACCTTAAGTTTTCGAGCCTCAATCACGGTCGCAGTCAGGCGCATGATGTTTTCATTGTAGACGAGAGAAACCAAAAGCTCTCCTAGGTCGGATATGTGTTCCGGAGCCTCCTACAGAATATTTACAGAGGCGAATTAGTTCTAAGGGAAACATTTGGACGAGGCACGTTTATGTTATCGACGGGATCGTTCTGAAGATTGCAACTTCGGTGATGCGTTAAAGAAATACGTGATGTTCTACGCGAAAAGCTCTTAAATTTCAAACGACACAGTCAGTCTAGAAAAACCAAACAACAATATCACTTACGCAGGATTCATGAAATGAATCTCGAAAAAGTTATTAACATATACAAAACTATAATGTAAATTACTCTTAATTACTTATATAAATTTCTAAATTGATTTTCTGATGAATCAGCTTAAAATTTAAGTGTCCAGAGCAAAATGAACGAACGTGATTCGATTAAATCAAACCTTCTCCAGATCCATTTTAAACAGTTGCTGCTCGCTACCATCGGCCACGTCCAGATCCCTCAAAGAGAACGACACGTGGCCCAGTTCGGCGTGTCTCTTCGTCCTGCCGCCGTCTATCACCGTCAGCTTCAATATGTGGTCCGTCATGTCCTTCGCCGAGACCTGAATCACGGAGGAGTGCGACACGCGTTACACGGAGATATGTATGAGCATGTGGTCATTGAAAGACTATATGCTAAACTGATTTTACTCTGGATTTTCAATTCGAATTACTAAATTCATAAATATTAAGCGTACTTTTAGAATAGACATACTTGAAAAACGAGCGTTTCGTCAAAATATGGATTGCAAGTCTTCTTTTTCTGCTTGGATTGGAGATAACGACGTTCATCTGGCAGCAAGTGTAGTCTGCAACAAAAATACCGTACTGTTTTATGTCGTGCCTTTGTATCAGTACTAAATATTAAATACACAAGAATCTGTTTGGCGTACGATATTGATTTCTCGCGAACATATCCAGTGGTTGGTACGATGAAAAATATTGTTTTTTTACATAATTGATACGGAACAATATTCCCTCTGGCATATACTTGAATGAAGGTCAAACTTGGGTACTACAACTCGATAGCTGTACTTAAAGTCCATATCGCTAAATATTTCAATTCAGTATCTACATAAGAGTGGTGTTTACTATGTATAAGGTCAATATGATCAAAATGGGAATAAATAGATCGGTACAATACAAAAAGATTGTGCTTTAATTAATTACAAATTATATGACACCTGTGAACGTAAACTTAAAATAAATGATTATACAAGTCAAAATAACAAATCCGAAGTAAGTACTTAATATTTAATATTTTCTTTTATTTTCTTTTTTTTTTTTAAATAAAAATATATCGAATATAATGATTGATTAGGATATTGTTCGTGAAAGAGAGTTTTCAGAAATAACGACGTGACTTTTACTTACGGTCAGGATTAATTAAGGAGTTTGTTTTAATGAATTCATTATATAGGGATTGCTGGCCGGGTCAAGGGTGTCGTTTATTATTATCTATCGCATCGGTGCGGAAAACAAATTACGACTTATGATATATTTACAACTTGACCCATCACAGTCTACCTACGAGACTACTATATGATTCAGTTTTCCATTTAGAGCTCGTGTATTATGCGGTTGTTAAAGCTCAACTGAAATATTCGTAACGTTGAATATTAATTTACGTAGATAGTTTTATATCGTATCAGTATTAACGACATGAAACGGTCCAACTCACCGTACGAAAGGATCGCAGCTATTAACCGTTCCCACGGTCCTCGACGGTAAGTTCTTCGCCTTCAGCAGCGATACTAGCAGCTTTTCCGTCGACGGCTCGTACCTGAGCGAGAACCAGATCCTTCCGATGTGTCCTTCCGGCCACTGGAAAGTATCGAGGTCCAAGGTGCTTTTATAAAGCGCCGGTTCTATGACCCCGAGTCCGTAGCAACCTGTAATAACGTAACATAGTAATAGTAATAGTAATTTCAAATAGGACTCACTGAAAGAATTAGAACGACAGCCGTGGGCGTTCGGAGGGATGAGAGAATCTGTGTATTCCAAGTCGGAGTCATCGTGATCCCCGTTATGAAGGTCGCTTAAGGACGAGCTTCGCAGCGGCGGAAGACTAAAGTGGATTTCCTTGGTTCTGAAACCGCAAATATTTAGTCGGCTCGCTGCGAAATAATCCCTCGCCAGTAACGAGGACTCGTTATTTGCGCTGTGAATATACTGGTCATTAAAACTGCATGAATGCCGGTATTAATTAGCGGCGACAGTTTCCCCTTGGCAACGACAAACGTTTATCGGAATGTGCTTATCGATTCGTACCGTTTCGTTCGCGACGTTAATTGTATAACGAATCGCACGGGTACTTACCCGTTACGTTTCAATAAATTAAGATGATGATTCTAGCGACAAGGGAGCGCTCTGCTAGAGACATGTATTCATAAATAATACTTATTATTTATACGCGTGCTAATGGAGAAGGTCCGCGTTTGATCTTCGTCTCTATTAAGCGAATGTAATTCAAATCCTCGTTAAACTTTAGAGATTGCATCAAACAGCTTAATCGATCGGAACTTGAAAACAATGTATGTACGTTCAAGGATCCACAACTAGAAACCAAAATGAAATAATACTAAACTACAACAAATCAGACAAATTGATTATTAAATTGACGATCCCAACGTATCTACTATTATGAGTCAAATTTAAAACATCGTCAATAAATATATCTACGCGAACGAAGTCACCTGAGTAAGTCCGCTCGTTTACGCGAACTGCGTCACATGAAAGAGTAGGGTGCGGTTAAAGTTTACAGAATGCATTACCGCTCTAATTATACTCACAAGAACTGAGGAACCTGTCCTTGCTGCGACGGGTAAACCAGGATACTCTGCGCTTGGTACGCGTCATCGCGCCCCCTGTTGCGCTTTTTGTAGTACACGAAATAAACCGTGGTCGATAGAATGAAGATCGCCCCCGCGATCGTCGCCAGCACAGGGTAGAGCAAATCTGTAAAGAAACCCGTTTGTTGCGTCCCGAGATTTCTTCGAGTGCGAGACCGCGAAATGCGAGCAGGAGAAGAAACAGAGACTCACGGGTGTTGTCATTGTAGTATCTATTACTCTGGACATTCCCCATTCCGCTTTTCAGCGGCAGTGCTAGCGGCTCCCCCGCTGCTTCGTCGTCTTCTTCCTGGAGCTTTCGCAGAAGTTCGTCCATATTCATCTAGTTTACGAGATGGATAACATATTAATCTGTACAAAAAAAAAAAAAAAAAAAAAAACAGGAAATTCACTTGTAATTTAACGGGTCACAAGTTAGAAACTTCATTTTATTTAAGTAGGAATTGAGGAGAAAAGTTTAATTAAAAATTTAACAATATTTTACGATTACGATAACCGGATAACGTCACAGCTAAAGGAATTGACGGTGTTGCAATTATTTATTACGTCCATGTACTTTTTATTCGCGCACACTCACACCAAATCACGTCACGATTTTCATTTTGATCACATTTGATCCAACTCCAATAGTCAGTTCTATTAACTTTGGACTCGTAATAAATGAGAACCAAAATAAAACGAGACAGAGGAAAGTGTAAAATAATAAGCTATCTATACGAGAACACTGTGATGAGTTTTCGGAAACTTCGGTTATTATGTGGCTTATGATATAAAAGTATTAATAGAATGAAAGAGGAAAGTGAAATTGAAGAAATAATAAAATAATCACAACTCTTGTTTCCTCAAACACATTTGTATATACTCGTATACTTCTAGGCTACATTCCGATAAGTACTTACAACATAGTTGCTCGATTCAGAAGCTTTTAGTCAGATCGAAACATATCTGATTATATCTATTATATCTCTCGCAACGTCGTCTGAATAACAACCGAAAGATTGTTGGCCGGACGCCTCCCACGTTCTCAAACAAAATTGATTGAAATGAAAGAACAAATATTTGAATTGATTAAAATGTTGTGCAGACTTAAATATTACAACCGCGAGGAATAAAATAGTAATTGTGTTTGCACCAACAGAACGAGTTTTCTTAAAATTACATTAACTTATTTGATAACAATTATTACATTCTCATGTCGACTATTATTTGTCAAGTAATGTTATATAATTCAAAACGCATTTTTATTGAGCACATTAATGTTTTGTCGGTCTATGTAAATGTTACTACATTAAAATCACAGTACTATGATATTTCGCATTTCTAGACTTGAACAATAATAGTGTAACAACATGCAATAGACTCCGTGGCGCAACGGTAGCGCGTCTGACTCCAGATCAGAAGGTTGCGTGTTCAAATCACGTCGGGGTCACAGGGTTGTTTTTTGTACATTATTTATTTATTATAACTTCCTCTCACTACATTTTTTTTTCAATATTACCGTGTAAAACTATAAATTAAGGAGAGAGTATCATTTTCAACATTATAGTTAAAAAAAATCACTTTATTCAAAGTTACATTGTAGTGTTTCAAAAATGAAATATAGATAACAGCCACAAATATACTGTAACTTAACTTAACTGCTGTTTTAAACGCTCTAGAACAAAAAAGAGGCGGGAAAAACAGTTAGTTCATATAAAATAAAAAAAAATGAGTCAAGTATTGAAATTTTAAATGTTATCGAATACAAACGATGCAAAAATGGAGCAATGAAATTATCCAAAATGAATACATAAGGTATACAGATAAATAAGAAAAGTAGTGATTAAGACCAGATTCTGTTATTTGCGTGGACAATATTTGACAGTATGAGCTTCGTCTCCGGTAGCATGGCACAAGGGGCAACGAATATTCCTCAAAATAGGACACAGGATTCTTCCTTCCTCATCCCTCAAATTGTGGCTGGTGTAAACCATCTTGCGTTCGCCATTCTTCTTGCAGAACATGCACGTGTACTTATCGTTTCCGTAAGTGTAGTAATACGTCTGTCTAGATGCATTAGACTTGGGAAGATCACAGTGAACCGATTGTGCGATTTGATCTAGATAAATTAGGGACGAATCATCTGAATCTTCAGCAACCTTGAGATATTTCGCAATCCCTAAATATGTTGCAACCTCTGAGTGTTTTTCAACCTCTGCAGCTTTTGCAGGCTCTGCAGCTATTGCAGTCTCTGCAGCTCTGTCAATCTCTGCAGCTATCGCAGTCTCTGCAGCTCTGTCAATCTCTGCAGCTATTGCAGTCTCTGCAGCTCTTGCAATCTCTGCATTTTCGTTCATTTCATCTACATTCACACCGTTATTCTTAAAATCTTCGGATATATCATCATATGTCTCTGGAAAGATACATAAAATGAATTTAGAATATAATTATTCAATCA
>JAWQRP010002959.1:0-14309 GCA_033557875.1 Quadriops clusia | reverse complement strand
AAAGGGTAAGAAATTCATCTCCCTCGGAAAGCGAAAGGATGTAAAGCTACCAATTTTAGAGCTACTATTTTTTTGATGGCCAATATCAAGATTGGCAGAGGTTTAAAGAAATCTTCCAAAACATGATAAATAAAAATGTCAAATTACAACTGATTCAGAAATTCTATTATCTCCCTTCTCCCAAGACTGGGGCGAAAAGAGAACGGGGTGAAGAGATATTTAAAATGAAGAAAATAGAATATGTAATCTATTAAACAACAAGCACACCTATTCTTTTCATTCTATCAATGTCTTCGCTTCTTTTCCACTCTCTCCATGTATATTTCACACTCACCCCTTTTAAAAAGAATATTTAATCTAACTCTGTTCGAAGAACGGGTATGTTTGCTAGTATTAAATAAAATTTTATTCCAAACTTTTTATCCCATTGTAATTATGCTTTTTCAAATCTAATTATTCTCCCTGTTAATAAAAATATATAGTTTTATCACTATCATTAGAATAAAAACGAAGGATCAATACGACTAATGCATCATTATCGTTTCTCATGGTCGAGCACCTATGCTCTAATAGCCGTTTTTCTATATCGCAATGTTTCACCACATATGTGGTTTTACGTCAATGTCACATTTTTACGCAATTTTAACCGCCAGCGTTTATTGGGGCAATAATTAGTGTGGAGCAGCTGCAATCTACAACTAAATATATCGCTATATTTCAGAAATGTTTAAAATTAATGCATAATCACCCATACACTTTTTAAGTTTGAGGTATTCATTAAAGAGGCCCCATTAACGACGGGTTCAAGTAAACGGTGAAAATGCAAACACAGACATCCTCAATAACGTGGAAGTGTAACTTATATGTGCTGTAACGTTGTCGCCGTGTTTAAATGGTTTGTTAAGTTTCGTAACTCGGAATGTCTGTTGCCCAAATGAGCGCAAAGATCATAAAGCCTTCGTCGTACAAGCACTGCAATTGTTACACGTGTGTAAATTTACTTATTTAATGGGGGTCATGAGAATGCATTTTTTCTTCCTTATTCCTCCTTTCACTCAAACTTGTCGCCCTCAACACACACAGACTGTTTCAAAAGCCAAATAAAGCTGGATTACATAAGATTATTTTTATTCTTTCATTATTGATGACGTATATGTACACCTTATACCATAATAAATGTCACTCTTTTCGTTCTGCGCACGGTCTCGTTCCAACATAAGTTAATAGTGCATCCGTGGCTTAGCTCACTCCCGCTAGTACAGGGTGTTCAGATGAATATGTAACGCAAAAACGCGGTGTTGTTTGATCTACAAAGAGGCGGCAAAAGAGCGCCAAATAAACGACAGTTTTTATGTTACGCATTCATCTGAACACCCTTTACTTAAGGGTCACTGTTGTTAACTTACGTTGGAACGGTAGTGTGCGCAGAACGAAATGAGTGACATTTACTATGGAAATTGGTGTAGACACATACGTTTTTAAATAATATATTTTTAAAAGGTCAATACCCATGTTGTTTTTTCATATTTCTAAATTAAAATCCTTATTTTTTTTAATATGTTTGTGTTTCCAACTTTTAGGATGTGGTCGAAAAAAACACCGTTATCAAAACATGAACACCTCTTATAAATAGATAGCGATTACTTTATCCACTTCAGTGTAAATCAGTTTTGAGCGTTATAGTGAGCTGAATTCTTTCGAAAAACAATAAACTTTAATACCCCAAAACTTTGAAGTCTCAAAACGTGAAAATGATGGAAATCGGTTCTTGTCGTGCCAAGCCACCCTCAAATCCTCAAATGGAGCAATTTGAGTACGTTCACGATTCTTCAGTGCAAATGGAAGAAGACGACTTTGGGTTCCTATTAGACAAAACCAGGGGAGCTTCCGATCCAGTGAGGAGGTTCACTTGGAAAAACTCCAATGGGATGGTAGTCCAAGTCATCACCTATGGGGCAACCATCACCACCATGAAGATTCCGGATAAAACCGGACAAGTCGCAGACGTGGTTATGGGATTTAACGATATGCAAGGTAATCACCACAATAATAACACATTAATATACGTGATAATATCGATATTACCTATGTGCGCACAAAATTTGAATAATGCATTAAAATAGTAAAAACGCCGCAAATTTGACTTCGCTAGACGTCAAGTGATCTTTTAAATGCGTAGTCAAGACAATTTTAATAAATTATAATTTCGCGCGGACTGTAGTTCTCCCACTTTTTCGTCAAACCTTAATAGCTCTATGTTTAAAAGCAACTAGTCTCATTATCAACTTCTGACTGCAAAAATTGTTCGTAGTATAAATACACTCGCTATTAGAAAAACGAGAATCTATGTTAGATTAATTGGACCAGATCGATCTATTCTATACCAACTAAGTAATCGTTAATTTGTGTATGTGTGTGTGTGTGTGTGTCTACATGTATATATATTTCGCGGGTTAGAATGCACAGATTGGGTCGGTTTATAAAATATTTCAATGTTGAGCCGTATAATGACGAAGCTAAATATAGCCGCCAAATGACCTTGGCAGTGACTCAGATTGTTGAGATCTATGGTTGAGATACTTTTATTTTTCTGTCCTCACCACACGAAACAAAGTTACCTAAGTGAATGTCCCCAATCGCCTCCGATATTCAGAAGTAATTCGCTGATAATTAAAACCGATACATATATGCGTTTTAAAGCATTAAACAAATTTGTTTATTGAAGAATATGGCAATCGAATCGTGAACTACTGAGACGAAGTCAAGGGCAACAATACAAATAGCCCTGACTAGAGTCGTACTGATATCGTATGCGCGTGCTAAGTTGGTCATGCGCCACAATTATGTATGCTCAATTGTGATATTATGTATAAACAATTAATGCGTGTTTACGCAATTAAACAGATCTTGACGACGACTAATTGTTTACACACTTATCTGCTCCTTTATATATAATATTTATTTTTATATAATATTTTTTTTATATAATATTTATTTTTATATAATATTTATTTTTATATAATATTTATTTCTATAAAACATTTAATTTTACATAACAATTATTTTGATGTACAGTAAAGAATCATTTAAACGGAATGTTGCTTATCCGAATGTAATCTTTAATTTTTGCTTTAAAAATCTTCTTTGAGATATCCTGGGTCTCAAATTAAACTCCAAAATGCTTCTTAATTAACAGTTTTAATTTTCACTTTTACAATGGATTACCGTAAAATCGCGATATACATTCGTGTATAGTACGCACCCCATTTTTAAGGGCCGGTTACGTAAAAGAGAGTTAATACGTAACCCTCGTTTAAAATAAATAACTCGGGGATACGTATCAGATTTTAAACGGGTTATTTCTTTTAATCCGAGTCTACGTATTATCTCTCTTTTATGCAGCCGGCCTTAAAAGTTTCATTTAATAGTTTAAGCATACTCGTTCTACGAACAGATTAAAATCATCACAGATAGAAAGGATACTTTAACTGAAAGAAATATATTTCTTCAAAACAAATTTGTCTAACTCAAACACATGATATTTAAATTAAAGAAGTTGTAATGTTTGTCTTAAACTAATAACCTCTTTGATACATTTCTTTCATTCAAAAAAATTTGTTTAACCCAAACATAAGACATTTAACCCTCTCAGGTTCAGTGATGCCATTTGGAATCATTTCGCACACTCATACGTAAGTCATCAATTTTTGTCAGTATTCATATTTACAGTGAATAATTTAGTAAATCTATTAATAAGAAACAAAAGATTGTATCTTCTATTACACATGATGTCCGTTTCGATCAAATATCACATTGGCCGCAACATATTCCTGATAAACAAAGGTGTAAATTGTACATAAAATCTTATTACAGGGCTAAATGCCTCATTTATGTTTAATTTAAATATTTTTTTTTTATAAATTTCACAATAAAAATTAAATAACTTTCTTCAGTGCCTTTTATTTCCAATGATTTCAAATGGCATCATAAAAACAGAATGCGTAAAAATTTTTAAAAAATGTAAATTATATTTTTCTGTTATAAATTGGTTTAACAAAGCAACAATTAAACAGTAAAAATATTTATCATCGGTTATTAAGAGAGCAAATAATTGGTCCTGAGAGGATTAAATTTAATAATGTTTTTGACAAAAATTACTTGTTCTCTGTCGAGCTAATAAGTTGATAAATGTTTTTGTAACAACTAAAACCTATCCGCGTCCCGTTCGTAAAGACTATACAGGGTGTTCAGATGAACATGTAACGCAAAAAACACGGCGTTGTTTGATCTACAAAGAAACGGCAAAAGAACGCCAAAGAAGCGGCAAAAGAACGCCAAAGAAGCGGCAAAAGAACGCCAAAGAAGCGGCAGTTTTTATGTTACACATTCATCTGAACACCCTGTACATCTTCCGGTTTGCTTTTCCAGGTTACACGGGAGCAGAAATTGTTATTCTTCTTACATATTATTAGACCCGATTTTACAAACGACAGTTATCTTTCTGTTGGGTAGCTAACCAATCATCTATCGCTATTTTAAAAATTCCTGATAGTTGATTGGTTCGTTAGCTAACTGAAAGATAATTGTGGTTTGTAAAATCGGACCTAAATAAATGTATGTACGTTTAGCTTCGGAAACGGTCTGTGACTAGCCAGGTTCTTTCGCGAGCCACAGAAGACATGAGGGTCCCGCGAAGCACGACCTTCATGTCTTACCAACACGATCGGCCTGCGGCCTTCGCATGTTCGAATAAGTTGTTTTAGTCGTATGCCCAATAAAATGAAATTGTTTTATTTTTAATTAAACTTATAAAACACTAAAGGTTTGAAAATAAGCTAAAGAATCCTGACGCTATTAAAACACTAAAGGTTTGAAATTAAGCTGCAGAAACCTCGGAATATTAATATACTAAAAATTTTCAAATAAAGTAAAGATATGGTTATCAAGACAGTAAAGGTTTGAAAATAAACTAAAGAAATTGAAGACTATTAAAACACTAAAAATTTGTAAATAAACTAAAGGGACCTGCACTATTAATATGTCATCCTTCAATTAACATCAGAGACTGTGCAAACAGTAAATGCATTTTTCTAAACGCTTAATACATTGGTCTAGTTCTTTTTTCAATATTATTTTTTAACTTATCATTGATCAAAAATAAACTCCCATCAAATTAATTCTTTATATAGTTAATATTTTATTATTTATTGCGTTATATATTATTTTTTGTATTTATCTTTTTTGGGGGGTTTTTAACAACGAACAAAATAATTTTTCTAAAGATAGTATTACATTTGGTTTAAATGAAATAAAGGTTCTACTTTTCAAAATAGATACGTTACGTTAGTATGTTAATTAAACAAATAAGGCAGAGCAACTTAAGTAAAGTGTATAATATATGTATGCAAAAAATAGTGTTTCATATTTTTCTACCAGATCGATTATCCGAAAAATGCATTTATCCGAACTACCCTTGATCCCAATTAGTTTAGATAATCGACCCTCTACTGTAATAATAATTTTTTATAGAATCTAGTACATGTGTATATAGTAGTGCGTAAAACGTGATCGTGATTGAGTTACATCATTGCAATTCTCGTAGGATCGCTCGTCTAATTTGCAATTAAAATGCCGGTTTTTATATTCGCAGCGTCTGAAATAAATTAGACAATTTATATTATCGCGTGCTGTTGCACTTGAGCTTAATGCAAAACATAGTTTTTAATTACACCGTCGCCTCAAAGTATTATTCACGTGCAGACAGACACAACATAACAGAACTTAAAAAATGTTCCAAATTGTAGAAGAAGCATAATTTAATATCATTACTTATTTTATTTATGTGTTATTTTTGTAATATTTATTGCGTCATGGGTCCTAGTCAACTTTAAGTACAAAATACAAGTTAACGCAGGAAATGATAAATGGGTCCTTAAATAAAAAAATGTCCTTACGAATCAGTAAATCTCATCTAAACCCGTGCGCTATAGATCATCATAACTTTATTGCATTGTTTACCCGGTCATTTTCCATTTTTATGATTTACAAATTAGCGCTTGTTAACCTATCGTTTCATCAAAACGCAAAAGAATCATTTAATAAAAAATGTACATATGATTAAAATATCACGACTTACAAACATTATGCATTATTAGAATTATATTGATTTAGCACACACGTGCAAAAAAAAGCTACGATGTTTTCGTAATTACGTCACGCACACTTTTCCATATCTTCTGCCCTTTACATCTTTTCAATTCCATTGAAATAATTTGGGGATTTCAACTAATTTACTTCAACTCGATTTATTATTGTAATTATATATCAATAAACATTGTAACTACATATAAGTAATTTAAGAGGCAACTTACAGGTTCTTGAATTTTCCTATAAATAAAATGTTTCTGATAGAGATGTTACCACTCTAAATAAGACCCATTTAATCAATGCATACGTAAATGATCAATGAATCGAAGCCATGACGTAAACGTGCTCATTATGGACCCGATTTAAATGGGAATTCTACTGCCAAGGTGCGTACTTTTAAACCTTGCGATCTTCATGGCCAACAGTTATGCAAGTCTTTATTCCTTCTTTTATTCACGTATACATGTTTTATATTTGAACTTCATACTTGTTTTATATTGCACCTTCATACTTGTTTTACATTGCACCTTTTTGTTTTATTCACCTTTATACTGGTTTTATGCGGTCATAACGCAATGTAGACATTGTCCTTAAACCACGTAACCCCTTGGGTATCAAAGGTTTTTAACATAGTATTGTGTTATCACAAATTTTCAAAAATGACAGAAATAACTATAAAATGAAAATAACTATACCCTATTGGTATTTGTGATACATATTACTCGCTTTAATATTGGGAAAGTTTAACAATAAGTATTTTACCCAGAAACCACAAACAAGAAATGTGTTTCCAAATAACAAATCTTTATTATTTTTAATTTATTCGTTTTCTCTTTAACTATTTGAAACCTTTTTTTAAGTTACCACTCGTTTTGACTTATCACATAAAATACATAATTTATGGACAATCCCATATGTTCGATGACGTGATGAGAGTTACAAGATTCAAAATCCACATTTTTTTCATATAAGAAAAATGGCAAAAAACTTGGGAAAATTACCATAATATCAAGTCCAAAAAACACAAATTGCGCTCATAATAATTATACTTATCATCAACATCAAGAAGGAGTGTAATTTCTATAAGTGAGTTGTAAATTTAATGAACTCTAGTAATCCAATGTTAATCTATAATAGATAATGTCATTATGGTGTGAATAATTTCTTATCTCATTAATCAATATTTTCTTAGTGACATCATTAGTTCCCCATAATTTTATCTTGCTAAATGCATACATACTTCTGTACTCAGAAGCAGCATTAACGCATTTATTTCATATATAGTTCAATTAATATTAATTAAATTAATATTAAAAATGTTCAATTAAGATGTACGCTAAAATTTTAAAGATACCGATTTCGAAAACACCTTGAACTTACTTTTCACCTGTTTATTATTTTTTTTGAGGCAGCAAAAACTAGTAAATGTTTCTACAAACCATATACATAAACTTAATTGGAACACACGTGACATTGCTTGAACGTGAATAATTAATAAAGTTGGGACATAAAATAAAAGTTGTTATTATTTATTTAATTAAAATAATTAAGCGACCACAATTCTTCAAAAAAGTTTAGGTTAATCGTTTTAAATCTTAACAAAAAAAACAAAAATAATGAAAAGAATCAAAGGAAATCCGCTTGCAAAACTTATGAAATAGAAACAAATATAAACAAGAAAATGAAGTTTGTAATCGAATTGCTATGCGCTGAATTGGTTGCCTATATTCATGTAAATGCAAATGTATGTATCGTTGGTGAACAATTAAATGTCCACTTTTTACTTCTGACCGGAAGTGCTAGTTTACCTAAAACGGAAGTGGAATTCTTTGAAATAAAGTGCCATTTTTCTTCAAGAAATTTGTTTCAAATTTTCTACTAAATTTAGAAAAAATGAAATTAAAATGAATTAAATAACATTAGTAAACAACATCTTTTACCTATTTACGTGTTATAAATATTCATTACTATTATTATTATTAGTTTAACCCTTAACCGGTGAGGTCTTATTATTCTCCCGTAAACGGTGAGGTGGAGTTTCAGAGACTTCTTTAAGTTTTTCTAGCATATTTATTTGATAATCGGCCGTATTACGTATCTTTTTAGTTCAGTTAGCGACATCGCTAATCCCCTATTTGTATACAAATTCATATACAAATCGGAGGTTAACGATGTCACTAACTGAACTAAAAAGATACGTAATACGGCCGAATAATTCTTAGTAATGCTTTTTTAACTATCGAGAGCTTAGTTAGTCTGTTTTTATTAAATAAATAATGAAAATATAATAGTAAAAATTGATATCTTCTTGAGTGATGTAAGAAAAAAACAGTAAAATATATTTATAATAGTTTTTTTATTGAAAACGAAAATTAAACATAATGTACTTCAAAAATTAACAACAAAACTAAATGCCCTATATGTGTTTAAAAAGAACAGGAAGATTCTGCTACAACTAAACTCGCTCGTTATTTGAATATCTTCATCGCTGTCGTCAGAATCAATTTCGTTACACCATCTAAAAAACAATGGTTTTAAAACCAGGATCGATTGCTCGTAAGCATGTAAAGTGGTTGTTCGTTCATCTAAAATTAAGATGAATATTTCATAAAGTATAAATACATTTAAATATTAAAGATATGCAAAATACTTACGTCAACAATGTGGTGGAGTCAAATAGACTCCGAAGGGTTCTATGCTCGATAACATAATGGAATACTGACGCTGACACCACAAATGGGTTCTTCCAGTACCTTTAGTAAGGTACTGAAGCATATCCGCAAGTTCAAGTTTTTATTAAATAGTTATGTTAGAACTTAATTTGGCAAGAGTACTCCACCTTAGCGGTTAAGAGTTAACAACAAACTTAAACATTAACAAGTAATAATAATAATAAAAGTTTTCTAATTAACCGATAAAAATTAATGGGTATGTATTATTTATTACATTGTGTAGATGTTAATGTTAGTTTAAATGCATATTAAACTTGAATATGTATTTCTTTCATTTTTTAACAGAACACTATAGAAAATACGTTGAAACAATAGGTTTGAGTTTTACAATGGAACATTCGTAATCTACTAATAATGGATTGGGACAACGACGTTGAAAACCTTATTATTTTTGAGGTCACAATGGCATAAAGATATATACATAAGTACATTCTTTTATTATACGTTTATTGATAAAATAATGATTGCATCTACTGATCGTTCCGAATTTATGTGAGATGTAGAAAATTGACGTATAAATCTTTAGCAATCGTTCATTATTTTGAATAACCACATTTTATAAACGGTCACATCTTAACCAACTAAAAACCAAATGGTTTGATTTTTTCAGGATATCTTCATCCCTTAAATCCATACTTTGGAGCAACAGTTGGAAGAGTAGCAAATCGCATTGGAAATGCCAACATCAAAATTGATGAGGTTAATTTCCAACTAAACGCCAATTTGGGCAAACATATGCTTCATGGTGGTTTCCGAGGTTTTGACAAAGTCAATTGGGATTGCCATGTCCAAGGCTCTAAGGTCATCATGAGCTACGACTCCCCAGATGGAGAAGAAGGCTTTCCAGGGAACGTTCTAGTTAACGTCTCCTTCGAACTGACGGATAAGAATGAATTCTTGGTAGAATTCAAAGCCACCACAACTAAACCGACCTTCGTCAATCTGACCAATCATTCTTACTTCAACTTAGCAGGGCACAATAAAGGCTCCCAAGAGTTGTACAAGCATGTCATATCCATAAATGCTGATTATACCACCGCTGTCGATGAAAATTCCATTCCATCTGGGAAATTGCTCCCTGTGGCAAACTCCATCTTCGATCTTCGTATCCCTAAGGTCTTGGGGGATGTCGTTCATAAAATTCCTGGATACGACGGATACGATCACAATTTCTGTGTCAACAAAGGTTCCAACCAAGGGGACACTTTTGTCGCAAGAGTTGTCCATCCGCCTAGTGGACGCATTCTTGAAGTCTACAGTAATCAACCTGGGGTTCAATTCTACGTATCCAACGGAATTCCAGAAAATCCTGCTGAATACAAAGGTGTAAGTATTGCAACTCCATTTAATTTGGTTCGTGGTTATTAAATATTCTTTTACAAAAAACAAATTAGTGGTGATTAATTATTATTTTACAAAAAATAAATTCGCTATGTCGAAGACGTCCAATCAGCTAAATGGGACCTGGGATTCGATTATCTGGAACAGAAAATAAACGCGAGGCATTTCCAAAATTTAATGTGTAATCCGAACTATTGTCGCAACGATTTATTAATAGAAATATACACGTATTTTGTCAAAAAACCTAAAGCTATGTACACTTCTATACCGAACGAGCCGAGGCCGAACGTATGCGTCTTGTACTAATGTGGACGGGGTTCCGAATGGCTCGAACCGACGAACAGCACGAATTTATGAATTGAAGATAGTTTGTATACCACTTGTGCTCTCAGAAGTGAGTTCTAGTTGTTGTTCCAAAATGGATTTTTGGGATATTATTTTAGCCAATGCGGCATTTATTGTTATAGGTCCCTTTTTTAATGTATTAAAAACAAAATTTGGAAAAATACAAAAGATATTCTGGCATATTAATTATGGTTATAATAATGCACTTTTTCATAAAATACAGCATTTTCGAAGAAACTGTTTAAAATAATGAAGACAAAATAGCTAATTCATTAGTAATTAATTAATTATCATTATTGGTTGACTACAACTTGTGCTTAAAATTATTACTTTTAGAGGAAAAACTGCAATATTCAACGTATGCTATATTTAATATTTAATTTTCATAATATTATTACTTAAATAACATTATTAATTATTTTTTAATTGTTTAATATCCAAAAGCGCGATTATTTTGGAAGCGTGAATATTAAAATTCTAGCGACAATTGTTCATGCAAATAGGAATAAAAGTTGTAATATAGCAAATTATTAAAATTAGTAAATTTCAATTATAGGCATTTAAAAATTCATGTCGGTTAGCTCTTAAAAAGAAAGATAAGAATGGAGAAAAACACCGAAATTTGTGAAACACCGAAATTTGTGCATCTCAGAAAAAGTATCAATACGTCAATAAGGATAATTTAAGATTAAATTTTTGTCCCTTTTCTTTGTTCACACCTCGGTTTTATTGTTTTTTAATTTATTGATTTATAATATATCGATTTTAATACAAACCGATTCATGTAGAAGAATAACTCGACAATCGGAATCAATTAAATTAAAAAAAATCAATTTTTTCTGGACCTAGTTTAGTAAATCGGGTCACTTGAAAATTTATGGCAATGAAGATTTGGTCTCTTTTCCTATGGACGGTCATATAAATTTCACATGCTTCATAAAAGTCGGTACAATTCTTGGAAATACAATAATAAAGCATGTTTTTCAAGAGAATATTCTATTGACAAACTTCGTTTCCCGTGCGTTACTTTGATGTACCGCGACCGGTCGAATTAGGGCGAACGATGTGCGAGTCGTATGTTCGGTGCGGGATCATCTATGCGAACGAATGCAAAATGCTTAAATTCTGAATGTTCTGTTAAGGTGTGGACGAGAAAACAACCCGCAGGTCCGAACGAACAAGTCGCACAAAAATGCGTTCGTGCGGCCGTCCACATATGAATGTTCGTTCTGCCTCGACCCCCCGAATCCTCAAGTGTGGACATAGGGAAAGTCTACGAACGGAACGCACCGAATGTTCGATCTGTGCGTATGCTTCTGGTGTGGACGGCTCCACACGAAATATTTTTGAGTGTTCGCTTCGTTCGGTTGTAATGTATCTGCGGCTTAAAGCGTGAACAACACACTGTGCAGTAACTATTGCTATGTGAAGAGGTAACACTGCACCTAAATAATTTTCACTGCTATACAAAGCAGTTACATAAAGGTTATGTTTACAAAATGAACAGGGAAAAAGAACAAATTTCCCGAAGTAATATAGGCTTCTATTTAAACCGAGAAATATGCAAATATAATGTTCTTATAAAATAAACGCCGCAGAAATTTTGCCCTGATTGTGAGAGGCGTTAATATTCGTATATACGATAAACAAAATACACATAACCACCCTAAGTGCAATACTGTCGTATGTTAGTTAAAATACCATTGAAAAACGTAAAACTTACTATAAGTGTTGCACTCAGGGTACGATATAAATATGTATATGAGTATAGCAATTAGCTGTACCTACCTTTTAGAAAATGACTCGTACACACTTAACGGTGAACACACAATAACTGCGAACTGAAGGGAAGCGAATGATTGATCAACAATCGAACGGATGTATAAAAACTAATTCGCACTAGTCTTTTCGTGGAATTGCGTTTAGTTTAAACTCTGTTATTTAAAATGATGTACAAAACTATCATTGAAAGCTTACTGTTATTACTCTACAGGCGTATTCGTTACCATAATGAATTGTATACATCTATTTTATGTACACTTTCATCGATTGAAAATTATGATATATTTAGCTGACCTATAGTTTTCATTAAACCTATTTTATTAACTCATGTAAACATTACATCATTTCAACGAAATAATTCATTATAATGAAGAATATTTCATGTGTAGGATTCATTCTTTGCACATGGACATATGAATTATTTTATTAATGACAATGAAGGCCATTTATTGAGATAAATCCTCATTTCTTTAAATCCACTACTACTCAACCCCCGCCGAGATCTTCACTTAATTAAAAAAAACATTGAACTTTCAAGGAAGTCGTGAACTTTTATATTAGTTTTTCGCTTCTTGCCATATTTTGTTCTCATTTTCATTATTATTTTAATCATCAGAATTTAATTAAAGTATACTACCACTAATTCTAGAGAACCTCGCTTTATGCATAAATATAACATTATCAGAAGACAAAAGCGATAAAACAGGTGTTAACCCAAGGAAGTATTATTGCACCTTATTCATAATACTCATTAACGACTTAACGAACTTAGAAAACATAGAGAGCAAACGTTTGCTAATGACATAGCTGTCATATAATCACACAAAACATTGTTGGCATTCAAATGACACAACATATTCAGCAATCCTTAAACATAAATATTAAGCAAATTATGCACACATTGGGGAATCGCTATAAATATTTACGCTAAAAGAATGAAAGAAATTGCGACTAGAACAGTTTTTAATCTCAAATATCCACTTGTGATATACGAGTGTTTATGTACTATTTTTCGAACTAGAGAGTGATAAAAATACTGCATTGAACTGACATGTAAACCACATAAAGGAAAATTTTCTAAATAATTTAAATCGCATTAAAAAGTCGATAAGAAAATGAGTCCATTATAGTCCCTATCTTTACAAAAGTACGATATAATTTCCCCCCAAAAATTAATATCAGTTAAGGAAGCAACTTGGAATAGGTCCTGTCTCCCTAATTTGGCAAATTTCCTCTTTCCGATATTTTTTCGAGTAGCGAGCACACGAGGCTCCGTGCGGGAAACCTCGTAAAATATTAAAGGCCATCAATCTGGAACTTCCGAACTCTTGCGGGCAACGAGAAAAACGCCTGATAAAGCGTTATCTTAACGTCCATCTAATACAGAGCCATTGTCTTACTAGCGGCATGACGAACATCCGCAAAATATTGTGAAGTCGAACATATTTTATTCATCGCGGCCATTTTTTCTGGGCCAGTTAGCTGTCAACCCCGCGTCAAAAATAGACGATATAATCTAGTTGGATACATATATATCTCTGCGGAAGATTAATGGTATCTCAGTTTTGCATAGCCATTGTACAAAAGGTAACTACGTATGGAAATTCGCCATTAGTACATCATTCTTTTACAGTAATTCAACAAAAATGTACAAGAGAACTTACTGTAATAATAATAATGGATTGTTTTTATTTTTCTTGGACTGATTATATTAAATTTTGAATGATTTTTTCTTGAGAATAAGTCCTTCTGATTAAAACGATTAATTTACTTTCTTTCCTTTATTAAAAAACTCTAGTCTGCCTTACGCTATAAAGCGTTTCGCGTGATCAGCACTTCCTCAGAGGCTTGACATAACAAAATAGCTTAAAATAGCTCAAAACCTACAAATTGAGAGAAACAAATAGTTGTTAACAATGTC
The DNA here is from genome assembly GCA_033557875.1 of Quadriops clusia. Taxonomy (NCBI): domain Eukaryota; kingdom Metazoa; phylum Arthropoda; class Insecta; order Coleoptera; family Hydrophilidae; genus Quadriops; species Quadriops clusia. The sequence goes on along the minus strand of JAWQRP010002959.1, from coordinate 41 downwards.
ATTATAATTTCAGTGTGAAGCACTGTTTGAACAATGGAATC
>JAWQRP010002958.1:0-14310 GCA_033557875.1 Quadriops clusia | reverse complement strand
TTTTTTAATGTAACTAGAATTTTAAATAAAACATATACATACATACCTACTTTTTATATAAGTAAAAATAGCAAAAATATGTAGGTACATACATACATGGTTATGTGCAATAATACATAGTTTAATCTTTTTTACAGCCTTTTTCCTAATACTTTCTGTAATCCGAACTTTTCAGTAATCCGAACACCCCCTTGCAGCTATTAGTTCGGACTACCTAGATTACACTGTATTACAAATGAATTTGCGAACGAGGATAATAATGTGATAAATGCGATAATAATTCCTTTGGTCAACCCAGTGACGTAGTGTGGAGTTATTATGATGATTGTGAGCAAACAACATAATCAAATCTGTTTACAACACCGGAGTTCCAATTGTTTAGAGCAAGTATGTGAACTAAATGAGATCTGCAAACAATAATAACCTTGCTTAGGAATCTCACGACAAGATAAATTTAGCGCAGGAATTTTAATTCCTGGAAAAACATGAATGGAGGCAAATAATTATAATAATAAATTTGGAAGCCTCTCATTTATCAAATACAAATTAAGGTTTATTCTGTTGGGACAGAAAGGCGCGTCGGAGTATTACGTGTTTTCAGTAACTATAGATTCGAATCATAAAGGTAAGAATATATATGAAAAAAACAAGTGTGTAGAGAAAGTTCGTTCAATCAATAAGCGCAGCTTTGATTTGATATCAAATTATAAGAGCAGTATAATGAATGCATTAGGCAAGCGTGCAATTCGTATAAAAATGCCTAACGACTATTAGACTTATAGACTTCTCTTATTTAACTGACAGCTAAGTGTTGAATAGCTGCACTAGAAGCCATAGGTGAGGAAATTTTATTGGTTGAACAATCGACCAGGTATTTTCGAACATTAATATCTTTATCGTATTCCTTTTCATGGTAACAGGAGATTAAATGATGCGTGCATGCACACTTTATAGTTTCACCATACCATTGATGTTTTAACCTACCTATGTCTAAAATTTGCATTCAACTTTTACTTTTTACGTAAATTATTTTCTCTAATCCTTTCTTATCCTCATCGATACGTGGTTTTATATGTATTTATTGCATTAAATATCGAAGGATATTCACTAATACTAAAATTAGTCATACTTGTGAATACGCACAGCTGAAAAGCTTCTACTTAATATCATATCGACCACCTGTAATGTCAGGAGGACAAATCGATGACACGATTAATACCCATCACGCTTAAATTAGGTCGTCGCCGGAGATTTGATATCAATCTTAGCGAAGAGCCATTAGTAAAGTTACACACACTAATAATACAAGCCTTTCAGAGATTGCAAATTACCCCGCAGCCTTGCCATTATAGCGGATGCATCAGGATTCATCAAATAGGGACTATTTCTTAAGGCGTAGCTCCGTCGAATCGTTCTATTTAGAATTATCCTTACAAAATTGCAATAATACAAACAAGATATTTCTTTTCCATTACTGTTCTGTATTGTGACGTATATTAGATTTAAAGTTTGTTAACGAATCTAAAGACACTGTACTTGCATATGTATATAATTGGAATTGTTCCTAGATTTATATACTATCAATAGATATGATGGTCAACTGCTGAACCATTGTAACGGAAGATCTATTGATGACAAGAGGTAACAAAGGGTACTAGATGGTAAAATACCGATAATAGGTAACAATTGGGATTAGCCCCTTACCACCTCTGTTGAACAAATAGCACCCCTGCCAAATTAACTTAGTTTCAGTATATCTGCCTACCAGTCGCCGCTCTTCTTTCTCCGAAATCACATTTCTTTGAGTATGAAAACTCCTTTTAGATTTAAGTTTAGAGAGTATCAGCATCAGGAGAGACAGCGTTAGTAAGCTACAACATGTAGCAGTTACCGAGATTATGTCACTCCAGAACTGCAAGTGCAGTTCTGTGTATATTACTCTAAAAATAATTATATACCTAATGTTCAAGTTAGACAGTACAGATCACCATGTTAAATCCTGTATCTAAGTTTCGTCAAGATCATTTAAATATACAATAAAAAAGTAATGTACCAAAATAACAATCTACTTGCTGACCACTACCTTTAACAACGGGACACGACATTACTAATGTTTCTATGTTTACATTTCTCTATCCTGTTTCGTTATATAATAACCTAAATACCTTACGTGTAAAATACATTTATGTACAAGAAAAGTTATGTGAGTACTCGAAAGTACATTTTCAGCATACCTTCTGAGGGGCCATTTCACATCAAACATGTTCCCAAAATAAAACAGTCATATTAATAGCCTATCAAATCGTGAGAACAATTGATACAATCTCCTTCGATAAGAAAGGATATGCTGGTTTCTTTTATTGTTAATCATACATCTTGACCACTTCGGGCGAAGATATGTACGTACAAAACTGGCGTGCTGTCAGTTACATAAAAACCTAATTTGTCATAAGCCAATTAGGACTTTTTATTCGTTTGTATAAATGAACGAGGTAAAAGTAAAACCGCAATAGCAATAGGAAAATTTCTCGTCGGAGAGGGGATATGAATAAACTTAATACGTACATATTATTGTTATTGTTCTCGGAAGAAGGAATTGCATTTTAATTGACCTGCGTGCATTAAACAATATAATTTGTATTTTAATATTATTATTATTAGTAATTCAATGTATTAGTACTATAAGTATAAAGCACATACACACTTCCAGATGTTACAAACAAGACTGTTGTAATAAGCACAGTAACTAATAGATAACGTATTGTTTATATTTATAAGTATGGGAAATTTTATTTTATATAGATCAAGTTCGATGTTTATTTTGAAACGTGAGTTAATCTTCACCACAATCACAACCGTGTTGTGCTCTTCTGCTCTGATCTATCTCTTCAAGATGACAAAAGAAACGGTTGCGGTTGCGAAACGTTTTCAATTACGTGACCCGAGATCGTGCCTTACTTCGCTCAGGAGATCAGCCTTCGTTGTCCTGACTAAAGTGTCTCTATAACGGTTCTCACTCCGATAAAAATATTTTGTTTAGCGTTATGTTTAAGCACATAAAATAACAACAAAATGCACAGCAGCAACAAAAAGCGGCATTTCAGAAGTCCCTCGTTTTTACGATTTGCTTGCTCCGTTTGCATATAAAATGTTTGCAAATCATATCACGTACGACTGGAAATATCTAGGGTACTCTTGTTCGTGTGCATAGTATGAGAGAAAGGTGACTAGTTTATTTAAAAACATGCACTTTAGCCACAATCATTTTAATATTAATAATACGAGAAGATGCAACCAGCGTTCTTCATACAAGGACATCCAAGTGTAAGATTTGCTTAGCAATGGTACTTCATCACAGAAAATGATGCCATTTAATCCGCCAATTAGCAAAATGCAAAGTGTTACACCTAGTGAATGGGTTAATTGTGCACAATAACAAATTTTCCCGGAAAAATCGCTTTAGCCGACGGAAACAGCTTATTATATTTATTTTATAGCGATTCGGTGCCGTCGACGGGTTATAATTCATCTTATTTCATGCTTTACCCTTTACTTCCTTTGTAGCGTTTCCATGGACTTTGTGGCGCACAGCTGACATCTGCAAGGATATTAGGTAAAGTTTAACGTTAAAAGACATCATATATTAAATACAGGCCTTAATTGAGCAAAATATGTGCTGGCCTACAAAGTGCACATCAGAAAAAGATGCATAGATAAGTATACAATTTTGTTACATCAAAAACAATTCTCATGAGGAAGTGATTCAATTTCCTCTAGTAACCTCCTTCTGGCAACCTATGTATCGGAAAGTGACCTTAATTGCGGATTATGTGTGCTAACGATGGCTGATGTAATGTGTAACAGGTTATTTTGTGAGGGCTATAGAAGACACTGTATAGTCCTTTTTTAAGCACGTTCAGTTTTCTATGTCGTAACTCAAGATAACTATAATTAGATGCCAGAAACAAATACTACGATGCACCTACGCGCTCTTTATTATGCATTAATTTACCGTCAACGATGGGGCAACAATTCACTAGAAGACGTGTTCTTCTGGCCTCTTTGCTAATTGAGCATTTTTCTTTTACAGTTTAAATGTTAGTTACGTCTGCACTGCAACATGATTACAATATGATATTAGCAATTATCCATACTTTGCAAAGCCTCCTTTGTTATTAATAAATAAGTAATTTGGCGCCCACTTTTCATTTAGCTCACTCATTATTTACATACAAATTGTTCCTGATGCAAATTGTACCTATTCTCCTTTTAACGTATCTTATTCTTCTGTTGCAGGTAAGAGAAAGTTCTGAAAAAGAAATAAAATCCTTTATGTAAGTACTCCCGAGTAATTACGTAATTACAATAAATATGCTCCGGTCTGGTTTGAAATTGCACGGAGCAATTATCAGGACATACTGCATTATTTATTATGCATGCCACACGTCGGAAGTTATTTTAACATCAATGCATCCCGTAATTGCTCTGCTCAAAAACTGTTCCTAGAAAATTCGTCTTGCTAAAATGAACCAGATTAGAAAGATCAATAACCCAATGAAGTGTAGTAAATGTGCAGCACGGTAGCATCAAAATTTCGAATAAACAATGTATTAAAATTTTAGCATCCGCTTACCTTAAAGTATAAAAATAAGTAAGTAGGTTTTAAAACATTATACTTGTGTTATATGAAGTAAATTAAGTAATTGATTTGCGGAAATAGTCTTTGCACATTCAAATTCTAATACTACTATCATAATAACGAACATGTAGCAATTTCTAATTATTATCGCTTTTCATTGCAATTATCAACAATAATAAAACCTGCTCACAAATAATGTTATGCAAACATCCATTAATTGCAAATAATATGGGATCAACTATTATGCAACAAACAAGAGAATTGTTGCTAAATTTACAATAAACTTTAGCGTCCCGCCGCCGCCGCGCCGTCCCAGTTGATTCTTTTAATTTTCTTTGTGTGCCTACGAAGCGCTCGTTCCAGATATCTATTAGGAAAAGTGAGGACATTATTTTGCATATAAGGAACTCGACAATTTGCATATTTTGTGCGCTGCATATCTTGCATGCATCTCACCATCTGTTGTGATTTGTAGGATTATCACCGTTGTAATTGTAGTTACACGTATGCATAATCCTCCTTAATTCGCCTTTATATTCTTTCGAACGGTTACAACGTGAAGGTGTAGTAATAATGAAATTTTACTGTAATGCAGTTGCTTGCTTGGAATAAAGATGCGCGGGCTACAAGAAAATCAACTTAGTTCTTCTTAATGTTTGACACGTTTCGTGCATTTACTTCTCTTTATTCTTATTCCAAAGAGAATTGAGTTGAAATAGCATTTAAGTTGTTGCTTTAAATTGTACCCGAAATCCACTAATAATTAGAAAGATGCATTTTGTGTAAGTATTTAGCAAATGGGCTATTATAAGCGCGATTTAGAGAAAATAACCTGGATATGTTCACACAACACGTGCTAGCAATCTCTATAGTACGGTCCTGTTTGTCAAACTCTGGATCATCATTCTCCGGGAAATAGTCGACATTGTTTGTAAACGATACGGTACCGAGTGTTCCAACGTGCAATGAACTAGCAAAGCAAAATCAAATAAGCTAGTCATGTGCACGTTTCCGCCCACGATTTGCTCCTCATCAGACGTCCTCGTTCAGTCGACTCAAGAGGTACACGTCAGAGGAGACCTTCAATTACAGACAATCTTAGCGCCTAGCCTCAAACACGCTCTAAAGTTCAGCACCTTTATTATAATGGTGTCTTAGCAAGGAAACATTTTTTAGATCAGAACATATCTAGGGATACTGTTTAGTTTCAAATTAGTCCATGTCCTTTTTCGCAAAGGAAATTAATGTTAAAAACTGTTAGAATTAAATCTCAACTAAAGTGGTTATTTTGATTTGTAAAAGTCTGATTTATTGCCTTGTTCTTACACTTGTATATTTATATAGCAACACGTATATGTTATGGACTTTTGTTGCCAAAGCAGGAAATTTGTTTCACATTCTTGCACAGATAAGTCAGGATCATGTTAAACGACGGACGACTAGCAGAAAATCAATTTGAAAATATTTACACGAACATAATAGGTCCTGTGCTTTGTAAGTTGAAGTTGTTGTAATTAACTAGTACAAAACGTAGCTAATTGTCTTGTCTGTTCCATTGAAATAACATTTCATGGTTCAGTGATAATTATGTTTTTGACACATAGGTATAGCGTAGAAATCGGCGCTTTTTCAGCTTTGTTCCAATCTGTTTGACAGCTTCACTCTACATGCAAGCACTTTAGTTCGATGAAAATGATTTTACTTGCATTAAGAGTAACAAGGGATCTTCAGTTTTCTACATTATCGCAGAGAACGATCAGTTTGTTGGGTAATAACTATCAACGATTACATACTGCTTTAAGGAAAGAGGTTTTTGTTTACTGTTAGTCGAATGTAAGACCATTTTGCTTTTAGCCTTTTCATTCCCAAATTATATGCTTTCCAACAAACATTCGCCTTTATGAATAATTCACCAATAAATACGAATTTGCGTCCTGGAATAAAAGTGAAATTGTTCGTCCTTATTCTTATCACGTCCGACAAGTCGTGCCAATAAATGTATTAGAATTCTATGCCCAAGGTGTGTACATTGTAAAACCATGGGACTCACTTGTCATATTGCATTTTTATTTGCTCTGTCGCGATGTTACATATGATAGGATTTCAAAAAACTTGTAGAATATACGTTGAATCTTTCAAGAGTCTTAGAGAGTTTGATTACTAACATGAAATTATTATTCTTAAATAAAATAAATTAACGCTTTTCCGCATTGTCATGTTCATATCGCTGCTTGTACCTGGAATATAGGCCTAATTTCTCCCCGAGCATCTAATCCGTAATTGGAGGTTAGTGATAAACAATCCATGATTAGCTCTCTCTGGCATTGTTCTCGTGAATAAATGCCAATTAAAAATGAAGCAGCGAATTAATTCTTGATCAAAGCCGCATAGCACAATTTATCCACATTAGTTATCACTTACGCATGGCCGCTCAATTACAATAAAACATCGACCATTTAATGGGTGATAAAACAGGAAGTTAGAAAGTGCATGCATGTGCAATCCATCATAAACAGAGTCTGGGAAATAAGGCAAAATGTGCGCGGCACATTGGCCCCCTTGAAAAAATCGATTAGAAAATACTAAACTGGAACACCATGAAAGTGAAAAATATTGACAAGGCAAAATCGAACTTTGTGTATAAAGTATGAGTTTGTATACAAAGTACATATAACTTATGCAGACTATACAAAGCGATCCTATTCAAAATAGCTCACGTTCCAGTTTCACTTCTCCATACAATTAGGAGCATCTATGTTGTGTATTGAATATAAATTTTCTCTTTTGTTGCCGAGCCTGGCGCGGTTTATTGTCAGATCGAAGTCGACGGATAATTTCGCACAGTTTTGTTGTTACACTGGAGCAATTTTTGTAATTATAATTAGTACAAGAGCGTTCATTACAACACAGGTAAGCAAATACTGTGAGCAAATATTGCGATATTGAAAGTTGGAAATTAGTGCAATTGAAAAGATAGCGACTGGAAAGAAATCATGTAATTATAGTCTTCGAAGACTTACTTTTATCCATTATTTACAGATAGGTATATTCTTGTGTTTCCCATTTTTAATTTTGAAATTAATTAAATATCACTGCTACTCTCCCTTTTTATATGGATAACCTCTATGAATATTCCATAATTTAATTCATGATCTAATTTAAATTTTTATTTACTAATTTTTGCAGCACCAGTTGTATATGGTAGCTAATGTAAAATAAATTACAGTTGTATGTACATGTTTTACCAAATTAAGGTCAAAATTTAAACGATGAAGGTTCTTATTAATGGACTACAACCAAAAAGCGGTGATATCACGAGAAATTAAACTAAATTATGTAATTAGTGGCAAAAAGGATGCACTTTTATCTAAGTTTTCCCGAAACCCATAAAATTAAACAAAAACGTTGCGCAATGTCCATAAACACAAATTAAGAAATTAGCAAGGCAAGAGAATATTATCTTAGGAACCGGGCATTGCAAAACTATGAGCTACATTTTAAATTAAATTAATAAAACATTGCACCTTTAGTTCTTGAACAGGTTGTTTTTTTTAATTAATTTATTGTCCGCAGCTTCATTAAATTTTGTATGCATGTAAAAATTGTTTTGCAAGTTCCACTTGCCTTGTGTAGGCATTATTTATATTATTATTATTGTTCATGTTCTTGTTTTTGGTTGCAATAAATCTTTATTCTGCTTCAAATGCTATTTATGTATGTACATACGTATGTATATAGTATGCTTCGATTAGTTAACGTAAAAATCTATATCCACGTAAAAAGCACAAACATCTTATTTTACTCCAGTAATGACACGTATTATGTATACACAATGGACCGTTTTTATCTCTTTGTAGGAAACGTAGGATACAATTTAAATGTAATTATGTCGATATTACAAAATAATAACATAGGATGTCTCTGTCTGACGTCGTTGTAAAAATAACATATTTATTTCGCGCTCGCGCTTCGCGTTCATTGCAGAAAGTGACAGCTAACCCTTTTTTGCATACGTACATCCTGTATTTAGCGGTTTGCTACTTTCAGCAAATTGATTACAGTTGGCAACGTTGCACAAGCCATTGTGTATGTGAACTCCTCTACATTATGTAATTCTTTGCAGGCAGCAATTTTTTGGATAGAGGCTTTTTGTTTATGAACTTAACGAGATAACGACTGTGTTCAAATGTATTATTATTATAACTGAGAGATATAAAAAGTTCCTTCGATTATATAATTTGAAGTTGAGAAGAATAAAGTCATGATGAACTAAGTTGAATGTAGTTGAGATCAATGTCTATAAATGGGAATGCTTAGATTAGCTTGGATAACATGCGATAGTTGACCCAACCATCTTCAAGACAACTTGATTAGAGCATGGAGAACAATTAATGAAAAATACTCCTTGTATTCTCACGCAACCTTGTAATGAGAATTGGCTCAAAAGTTGTTGCACGGTATAGCTTACTTTACTAGCACAGTTTTTCAAAGTCATGTCATGACCCTTCTCTAATCATTCCCCAATTACTCCAGAAAAGTTTTAAAACACTTAAATGGTTATCAACGTTTTTTCTTTGCTTGAGAGAAAATAGCAGGTGAAGCAACGACCAGGAAAAACCGTACGATGATTCTTCATGACTCCAGTCCTAATCTTGAACAATGACTGTACGGTAGTTACCTCATAGAATTTCGAAACAAATTGCGTTAAATTATTTAAACATTGCCTACCATGTAAGAATGTAAATATGTGATCAATTGTCTTGTTACGGCGTGAAAATAGGCGTTTGAAGGTCGAAGGGAGTGACGGCTATCCACAAAAGGGAAGAACGCATTAGCAAATTACCACATGCAATGGCAATCAGACGCTTGTTAGTCGGGATCGCGCTCGTAACTCTTTGATTTATTAAAGTAGCTATGTGGTTTGCGACCAGGTTACGTATTACGCTAACTTATCAAAAACCGCACCTCTTTCTCTTCTCCTGTAAAAAGAATTGATTTCCATAAATATGATTTATCGTACATTTTATGCTAGGCCGCTGCTAAAACATAAAGCTCCAATCGACTTCTTTCAGAACTTTTTAACAGGTCTGTCACGCTTCGTTTTGCACGCAGACTCTAATTGACATATTTTTTGGCGCCCTAATAAGCAAAACTGAAGTTTAAACATAAACATTTTATCTATGTTCTTAAAAATACCGTTATGTATTAAAACTAACGGCACTGCTGTTGTGGTAAATTCGTTTTCCATGTATAACTTTTTTACTGAGCTTTCATATGAAGCAACAGTTTTCTAAAAGTAAGTTATTACAAATAATAAGATCATAACACAGAGGAAAGTTTCATAGGCCACATTCCTCTTTTTTGGTTTTCGCATTAAACTGAGAGAAATCGATTAAAGTGAAATTGAGCATATGTCTCTGTTTACGTTCCAAAAATGTAATTTTCAAGATTAACTGTTCAAAGAGTATAAATGCTGAATATGTAAATTGTAAGTGATTTAGTAGCATCTATTGACATGCTTAATGGAAACAATTTATTTCGAATTAATACAATCCCAACTTTCTTATCAAGAGCAGTAAATTAATTAAGTTCGTTATTACACTTTGATTTACATGTTATTTAATTTCAACTTATTGTCCACCTTTGGCTTTACTGAGTATTCAAGTTCTAAATAAATAAGACGGATATCCTCCGCAGTAATTGACGCAAGTAAGCAGGCAGTGACATTTGCTATGTAAACATTATGCAAGACATGGCAGGGAACAATAAGAAGTGTGCAGAATTAATCCGGAAAAAATGCTGGCACTTTCAGCACTTTGAAATTAATATTAAAACAGCGAAAATAAAGTTTTCTTGCACAGCGTTAGTACAGTGGCTGCCGTGGAGCACCGTCAGAGGAGAAAGTTGGGAAATAATTCGTTCCGTTTTTTAAACTTTATGGACTGTAGTCATCACAGTTTCCTTTATGTAATTTTTTCGCCCATTTGCGGATAATCGGCCATGCTGTTAACGTTATAGAGGGCAATTAGTATTTAAATCGCAGTCACATTTAGCCGTATGTTTGCAACTTTACTAGGTTAAGTTTTGCTTAATACCTTCTAATAACGCGCATCCTTTATGATTAATCTACTTAATCACAGAATGGTTACTTTTAATATTTCACGTCAAATAATTAATTAATAATTTTAGTGAATACTAATTAATGTTTAGTTTTAAGGCGTGTCTCAGTTTGGTGCTATTCAGAACGTAATGATATTTGAATTACACATTACCTGGCTTGCTAAACAGTTAGACAAGGCGGTGAGCGCCTACAAGGAGAAGAAAATGATCAAAAGCCCATTTGGGAGGTTTTGTACTACCATAAAAATGTTCGGACATTATGCAGCGAATTTGAGAAAATGGAGGCGTTTAAGCAAGAGGCTCGGAACAAAAGGTGATGATCATTCAAATTGTCGGCCTCAGTCCTACACTTTTCGTACCAAGTTGCGCAGGGAAGGCTAAACCTTTTTTAAATGTGATTTCCACCCACCGGGACCGCGTCTACATTAATCTATAGGACGGTCTATAGATAACAATCGACTTTTTAGGTACTTTCACTAATGAGTTGTGTTAGAATGCTTGCTGCCTTGAAGATTGCACATTGTAATGCAAGCAGGATGTTAACATACTGTGAAGGAAGGTACTTACGTACGAGGTATGTGGGTTGAATTTTGTTGGATGGGTTATGTTATTAGACAAAATATGTACCTACATTGTTAACAAAATGTGCACTTTACAGTTTGTTATAACAGTACAATAATAATTAAGAGTACGAATAAATATTTTGCATAATACGTACATAAAGATAACAAATATTGCCTTAGTTAGCTCTGCAGAGCAACAATTTCAAAATGAAATTTAATTGCGAACACCAAACAGGATGTTTTCGACGTACACAATTCTTTTCAATATAATTGCTGCTTAACCATCCGCGATGCATTCAGTTTGCATTTTTACATGTAGGATTATTAAACTAGTTTTAATGTGCGCTGCAATAAACCTACACATGCTCTGAGTGGTCGTTTCTACAATATGAAACTGGGTGTTTGCACAATCCGACCTTAATTAAGGTTAATGTGACCACAACATTGAAAATCGATTGGAGACTGCCGCAGGATGCAGGTGAAAAAAATACGCAAACATTTGGTTCGATTCATCTCGCGTAATTGCATTAAATGCGGCTTGCTCCACTTAAATCCTAATTCTTAAAGGTGTAACCACATTGTCTACCAGAAGACTTGAAACTTTCGTCTCACTGCTTTGAAGTTGTTATTGTAAATCTAGTCTCTTAAGATTCCAAGAATTTTCTATACCTAAATCTGCAGTTGTCGCTATGAAAGACACATCAGGCTTAAAAGCCTGCAAGTTAACATGCATTTGCTTCGACTTCTTTCGGTCTGATAACTCTCCAAAAACCGCAAGATGCACACATTAAACAAATTAGGTGAATAAAGAAGAAATATTAAGTTACAATCATATATCTGATTTATCGCCGGAATCTATAGATTACATCTGCATAAAGGGCCTTATAAAACCGCAACAAGTTTCCTTATCCATGGTTTTTTATTTATTTATTTTTCATTTTATTCGCACGATGAAATTTAATATGTACCAATCTACTATTGAGATTTTATCAAATGTTGAACTGAATCTTAGCAAATAAGGCGCAAAAAAATGTATTACTATTTAAACGCAAATCGCTATTGTGCAAACCAACAACCATTCAAACCTTGATGTATGGAGTTCACACAAAGCAGCCCTGAACTTGGCTAATTGCAACAATATTTCATGTTGCTTACTTGCAATTACGTTAGCCGGTGAAAAATAACTAGTTTTGACTTATAAGGCAGCGAGGCACTTATTTATTTTCTCCGCCACAAGTCGAGAGCTGCACACTTCTCTTCAATTTACCCTAACAATGCGAATCGCCTAATTTATATTATTCTCACATAACTGCATTGGACGTAAAACTGGTACTAAAATTCAGCAGCCAAAGAGTTACCACTCTTTATAACCCCGTTCAACAAACGACGGAAATTCTTGAACAAAGTACGCCTGAATAAAAACAAAACATTTGGATCTCGCTGTGCCGCACAATGAACGAAGTTGTCTTTGAGTTACATCTGCGCCGCAGGATGAAGCACTTTTCACACGGAAACAATTTTTTTGTCGGAAAATATTTTCTTGCTTCCCGTTGACTAATTCTAGAGCTTTATATCTTCCTCCGTTTTGTATACGTCAAAGTCCTTTTAACTAACTCATGTTAGCACTTTGAATAGGAAGTCTTTTATGTCTGAGAAAATGCTTATTACCCATGTGTAGGATTTAAAGCTGCTCGCTGCACATGTTCGTTGTTAATAATATTGCATATCAAACTTTCAGCACACATAGTTTTGAATTTAAGCCTGGTGGACCACCGGAGAGCGAAAATCTACTTTTGTAAGAAAGAACGAAAGCGAGCTCAGATTAAGTATTTATAGCTCAAGGCGCGTAAAAAAGTTTCGTTGAAGAAGATATCAGGAACACGAACCACCACGCTTCATTTAAGCTTTGGAAGGCAACGCTCTAATGGCAAAATTTAAGAGGAGATCATTTGTAACCTTGGCTGATGATGTAATTTCAAGTCTAGATACTCCAGAGCAATTACAGCCGAATTGTTCTATAATGGTAGCAGAGGTCGTCAGCATACGACTGCCTGGATTATAACTAACAACTCAACTCGGCATCTATTGCAGGCCGTAACACACCATCTACTTCTTCTTAGGAGGTGTGAGTCAGCGACTTATTCTTGTGTAATTTAAATCGTGCATAACATTGGCCATATAATTTGTATTCTCCCGTTTGGAATCGGAAACGCTTGCCTGACTTTGCTGGGTGCACATTTTTCCAAAGAACTGTCTCGCCCACGACCCACCGAACGCGTTATGCCTCACTGCGAGGTAATCGAAGATAGCGATCTGCAACTATTCAAATTTTCTGTCGGTGCAATCCATTAACCGCTCTCTGGGCGATGCATTAACAGTAGAATCTATTCATTACCTGGACTTTTAAAGAACTTGTGCTTTTCTGTGCGTGGGTATACCTACTAGGTTAAGATTATTTTTTCGGTTTCCAAATTATTACGCTAAATGTTTTATATCAATGTATAGTATGTGTATGGATTGTTGGATTTTGGGTAAGTAAAGTAAAATGTCGTGTCCGTGGTTAAATGTGGTGATCAGCAAGTAGATTGTTATTTGGTTGATTACTTTTTTATTATATGTTTATATGGTTTGACGGAACTTAAATACACTTAATTAGATGACGTTCTGTACTGTCTAACTTGAAGACTGAGCATGATGATTTTTAGAGTAATATACTCTAACTATTAGAACTGCACTTGCAGTTCTGGAGTGACGGAATCACTTTACATACCTATTTTTTACGTAAAACTAATCTGTAATAACAAACATTTCTCCCTAGGCACCTATGAGTTATTATTTCCCTCTCGATAGCACCATTTGCCATAATAGTTATTTATACACCGAGGGAGTTAGACAGTGTATTATTCCCGAGAATTTAAATTATGCCCGAGACGAGCGTAGCGAGTCGAGGGCATTATAAATTCGAGGGAATAATACTGTCTAACTCCT
>JAWQRP010002957.1:0-14310 GCA_033557875.1 Quadriops clusia | reverse complement strand
ACTATAATTCGTCCACGTCCATGCATTTTAAACTGTTATATTTGTCCATTGTCTACATTTTTAATTTCGTGAAAACTGTTCGAAAAGCTCTGTATTAAATTTAAAAATGAATGATTGACTCGAGCATATCTCAACCCTGGACTACATAAGTCTGATGAAGCTGGATTACCAGCGAAACCGGTAGCTTCTTTGAATAATAAAAAACTATCAAGAAAGTACACCTGCCCTTTATTGTCAAGACGATATAATTTTAACTCCGTTCGAGGAACGGGTAGGTCTGCTAGTCTGATATACTTCTAAAATATAGTATGATGTTTTTATATCATCTTACGGGGTTATTCTAATTCAAGTTGCAACTTTCTTAACCTTAGCAACATCGCATCTTCCCTAGCAACGTTGTAAAGTGGTTGTAACTTGAAAATATGGTATTCTAATGCACATTTGCAGTTGCGCTACTACTTGTCAGATTACAACCGTAAGTTGCAACCGCTGTTACAACCGTGAATTAGAATGACCCCCTTATACTCCCAAATAAGTGGTAAGTACCCTGTCACTATGTGCGTGTAAAAACTCATTTAAATAACCAAACCATTATTCTTTGAGATTTTATATAATTTCAATAATCTTAGTCACCCAATGTTGGGTGCAATCACGGTTTGCACAAGTGGATGACTATTTTGTTTTACGCCCTCGTAGTGACAAGGGTAATTATATAATTTCACAGATTTATTTTTCCATTTGAGATAATCTAGGTAATTATAATGTATTGTCGATTTGCTTTCAATATTTGAGCGTCTGTTTTGTCTTTTTCCCTAGCACCTCAAGAGAGAAAATATATTTATACATAGAAAAACAGAGTTCATATTGATTTCCCTTTTGTCCAATACTGAAGACTTCGCAGGACCACATCACAGTATTCAATATTTATCAGGTTAATCCAAATTAAATAGATCCTTGTGTAAAGTTCTTTATTGCAACTAGTTTCAACCGCCTCTTGCGGCCATCTTCAGGTGCTACAAGATAAAGAGGTCGTAAGCGTAAATACATATTAGCAAATTAAAACTAAAGACAATCAAAGTAAGACAAAAAAGAAAGACGGGTTGACAAATTTACAAGACTAAATCACACTCACCAAAGTCTCAATTATATTATATTGGTGAGTGTGATTCAGTCTTGTAAATTTGTCAACCCGTCTTTCTTTTTTGTCTTACTTTGATTGTCTTTAGTTTTAATTTGCTAATATGTATTTGCGCTTACGACCTCTTTATCTTGTAGCGCCTGAAGATGGCCGAGAGAGGCGGTTGAAACTAGTTGCAATAAAGAAGTTTACACAAGAATCTCTTTAATTTGGATTAACCTGATACAAACCTTGTGCGGTTCCTACCTTATCATTCAATATTTATATTCGTTGTCATAACTTTATACATATAAGTTCGAACTTATCTATAAATATATATAATAATAAAATAGTAGACCGGACAGTGTCAAATTTGGCAAAGTAATAATACAGAGTAAAATACCTAAAATGTTCAACTAGAACTACAGTGTTATTGCCAAAACTAGATTAATAATAATTTCAGAGTTCTAAAAAACTGTTTGTCAAGTTTTATACTGTTGTAAATAGTTCTTCTGCAAGCGCATATGAATTCATATAAGTGCTGATGGAGATTTATTTTTTCAGACTTCAAATAATAATTTTCCTGTACAAAATTCTTCTAAGTTGAAAAATCCTCTTCCAACGACACAACCTGGTAAGTTACATATCTTTATACTAAACATAATTTAAAGTAATTTGGTTTTTTTTCTTGTGATTATTGGCAAATGCACTTTGTGTACTTCTGAAATCAGACCACATTACTTTAAATGATGTTAAACCTCAAGACAAAATTAATGATTCATGTAATAATTTTCTTGTCCAGGTACATATAATAACATTTTGGATGATATGTTATCAAATTTTTTTACTGAGTACGGATATCCAAAAACAGGTATGGGGTGTTAAGTCAGTTGCTTTGGTGTTTGGTTAAATAGTACTTCACTAACTATGACTGTCGTTAGCGGAAAGTTTGTAGTGTTGATGTTGTTGAGTAGTATAAACTTGCACATCTATTTCTTTTGCTCGCACCCCTTACCTTTATGGGCTTCTTATTTATATTTTAACCTACTTTGCACATCGGTTGTGTTTGAAATGTTACATGAAATGAAAGTGATTGGCGAAATTTTCGATTAAGGGTGAATTTAGTTGTGAGTGTTAATATACAATTTTTTCATACTAATACCGTATTTTTCCTGGATGCCTAAATGAGAGTTTACTTTCGAGAGGAACTATTCATTTGTAATTTGTCTTCAATTGCTGTAATAAATAAAATAGAAAAGGAGCTACCATTCTGTACATAGAACACAAAACAATGTTATCAAAGGTTGTACTGTATATAATCTATATAGTTCAGCAAATTAATACACCCTTTATGTCACTTATCTCAAGATATTTATTTTTACGCTCTCAAGTTTTATTTCTCTTTGTTTACTTTAAAAGTATAACTCTTATGTTGAATGTATGTACAATCTTATCGCTAATAATGATTTGTTCTTGTTTACAGCAAGCCACAAACCTAAAGCACCCCAGAAATAGCTGTACATTGTAATTTTTTAAAGATTTATTCATACTGCCAATTTTTATACAGTTGTTATTTTGTGTTTGTAAATTGTATATTTTGTAGATAGTAGCTATATTATATGTAGTTCCATTCCTGATTTCATAATTTATTTTATTGTAAATCATTTTATAATAAATATTTTGTCAGTTAGTATTTGATTTACTTTTACCAGTTATCAGGGGTGGATGCTGATGCAAAATTGAACACATTTGTGGTAGTATTTATTCTATTCTACTTTAGTTTGTGTAAAATAAGATGGTTTATTTGTTGTTTCTGTTCAATCATTTTCATTAATTAAATTTTAACCGTCTACCCCTGAAGTAAATACATATTACAATTATTATTGAAAATGAGAAATAGTCATTAAAAGTAACAATAACTATACAGAAATGAAATTATTAATAGTGTTACAAATAAATGAAAATTATCTTTATTTTTCTAGTTTATAAAATTTAAGTTCACTTTCAGCAATGAGTTGCGTAACTATGCATTTGTACAAATAATGTAGGTCATAGTTCGTGATTTTTTGAAGTTGAAAATGGACAGTCATTAATTTTAAACAGAAGTTGTAAATAGATACTATTTTGTATTGTAATGAAGCTTATGCGATGAGTGAATTCTGTAACATTGCAGTTAAGAAGGAAAATAAGTTAATAATAACTAGTATATTAATAGAGAATTATTCTTTCCGACTATGAAGTTTTCAAATCTAAATTTCTTTCATGCAACAGCAATGATCATTTTCATTTTCCAGTGTTGTTTCTCTTTTGTTAATTTATGGCTTACAGATATTTGATTGTATTTTTGTATTTACCAAATATATTTTGTTTTCCAAATATTGGTTTTTTATTTTATGTTGTGTAATTTAAATTAGGTAAGATCCGCATATTGTATTCTCTCGTTGCGAGAGCTATAAGATTTCTCGTACATTCAACGGGCAACTATGAGCTTTTGAAATTGCCGCCATTAAAATCCAAAGTCCCTAGAATTATTACTAAGACAGGTCAATGTTTTTAATATTTAGGTGGCTGCATTAACTCTCGAGAAAATTTGACGTTACCTTCTGATCACCAATACACTTCGAATATTATTGTTTACCTTTCAATTTAAATTGTGGTGATCAAACTACTTAGATTTGTGACTTTGTAGCCAGAGGTGAGTTAGTTTTTATTTCGTTTTCGTATTGCTTTGCATAATGGGAGTAGATATCGACCAATCGTTTACCAATTTGCAAGAATATATCGAATTATTAAATTTTTTACCCTAATATCAAGTTGCAAGTATTGTTGTGTTTATTTGGGGCACCTAATAATCTAGGAAAGTGTTCGTTTAAGTTTAGTAAAAATCCAATTTAGGGGAATTATCGCCTTGATATTTAACGAGCCAGTAGCTATAAATTTGCTGATATCGATCGCAAGTTAAATGTTACCACCTCCTTTATATATATATATATATATATATATATATATATATATATGAAATCTTGAAGACCTAGTAATTTTGTATGCAGAAAACGTGCGACATTCTTGGAAGGTAACGAGTCGCGCCCTCGCCCACATAATGGGTTGTCCATGGATCGATCGGCGATAACCTTTGTAAATAAATTCATTCTGGAAATAAACCGATGACATAGTTAACTTTTCACGTAGATGATCTAAGAATTCGGTTGGCTCTGGCGAAGACCAGTTTGCCTAAAAAGAGCAGAATAGAAGCGGGTCCGACCCCCACAGAAAGAATCTGCATCAATTGAGCATGATATCCGCCATGCGCTATTGCACTTTCTATTTCCTCTCTACTAAAAACCATCTCTGCTGCTCTTTATCCCATTCAAATTGGTGTCCAATCCGTTGCAAGTACATCAATGTAAAATTACGGTGAGAAGGTTTCATCTGCATGTCTAATTAGGATGCCAGAGAAATAGTGCATGTAAAGGTTCGGGAACTCCCGATTTTGGATGAGCCAACGCCCGAGAGAATGTGGCAGGCCGAAACCGAAAGTGAATCTTCGTTGCAGTAAAAACAAGGCATTACTTTGAAAGTATTCGAATCTTGCGTTTTGTTATGTAACCGTTCATAATGAAATAACATTCCTAATCAGAAAAACCAATAAACGTACGTTTGATTTACACATATCACTTTTAAATAGGAATTAGGTACCTGTACTTTAAAATGCATTTTTAATTGGGTTTTCTGAGTAATAATTGTTACTAAAGTTGTTAGTATTAAGCGTTGTTCAGAGGTCGACTCTTCGTATTTAGACACCAAAAACTGAACGAAATGAAGCAAATTAATCTTGGGAAATGAATGAAACATGCAATCTTAGAGTATTATGGGCAAGTGAGAAGGACAAGATGTTTTATATGCATTCATTATTTTATTTTAAGATTGTTTTTAAACCGAACACCCTGTATATGTTCTTTATATTTTTCTGTAAATGTCCTATTACAATCAAATATAAAATTTGGAAATCAAACGCTGTGAGGATGAGGAATTCACGTTCTTTTAAAATCTTGTTGAAAATACTGCATGTTTAAAATTCGTGCGGAAAAAAGTTATTGGAAAAAATTTTCCTAACTAGTTAGGAAAAATAAAGGCTGAGTTACACGATGATAATCTTTGCGAGATTCTTACGAGAATATGTTTCAAGCATGGTGATAAAAAGTGATAATTGACAAATAGACATGTTGACATCACAATACCATTTAACTTTTCAGCTTCTAAATAATGAATATCGTGCAATTTTAGGTTAACACTTATTTACTAGTAGCGTGTAATTGAGGGCTGTGATTGAGGCTTGAATACAAATGACAATGACATTTGTGAAAAGTGGGGTTATGTTATCCGTTTGAATTCTGATACCTACAGGATCATAGCACGCTAGATGAATCAGCGCTGAATATGATGCATTTTGGAAATGAAAAGTTTGCCAAAATTAGAACAAATCTTGTATCCAATACGTTGTGGAATGCCACTTTGTGCAACTCGTGTGATATTGTGAAACTCGTTCACTCGTTTCATAAACATTACACTCGTTACACAACATCGTGCATTTAACAACTGGTTGCATAAATAGCTAATGTTTGTGACTTTCAGAAAGTTACCTAATACCACATATATGTGCTAATACTTTCTGAGCTGAATTATTCAATGAGTTTATAAGCATAAGCATCTTGAAAGACGGCACTTAGACGTGCAATGTGAGAAGCAACGTTACTCACTGATTACAAAATTATTTTAATAATTTATGGCAAATAACTCGAATTATTAAAAAACTTCCTTCCATTACCCCGTACATCTTCATCACGAAACTAGAACATTCTAGAAAGTATATTGGTAAAATCAACATCGAACGTAAATTTTGAGATAAAATTATGTATTGTGACGAACCCACATTTCCAAGAATTGTTTGTAAAGTTCGTTTTTCCTAAAGCCGCGTTTATACCAAACGAGCTAAGAGCTAGAACTAGAGCAAGAACTTTAGTTCTTGTTCGTTTATGGTAAACTGTAAATTCATTAAACGTTCGTAATGACTTAGAACAAATGCTCCCGAACGAACGCTCCCGAACGAACGCCCCCGAACATAGCGTTTAGACAGAAACAATGTTTTGTTTCAATCATGACGAGGACACAATTATAGCAGCGGCCAGTTTTGTAATCATAGAAAATGGATTTTATTATTTTGTAAGTGTCCGAAAATGGATTCTAGGAAACTTTTACTCATCTATTTTCTAAAAGAAACATAGGTAGGATAAAAGGGGGTAATCGGAGTCACTTTGTAACGAAGCATTATTCGTTACTCAGCACTCCTTCCCGAAATCTAGTTATTTCTAATTTTTCAAATAAATGGTTGTTGATTAGATACTGTCTAATAAGTTGGAGAATTAAAAGTTCAGCTAAAAGTTTTATATGTTTTCTTTATTTTCTCAATAAAAATAAAGTGGCACCCGAGAATTTAATCAATTAAGGAATCGGTGAACCCTCCGATCAGCAAGAAAAGTCGTCACAACTTAAGCAAGAATTCAAATAAAAGCCTATTTTCAAATAAAATCTTTATTCTAACCCCTTTATAATAAAATCTACTTATTTAGTTATAAAATGAGATCAGTTCGGCGATAAACTTTGGAAATAATAACGATTAAAAAAAGTCTCAGTGTACCGTGGCTGGGGCAATGGTGATCACGCATACTATATACATCTGTTTTCTGTGACATCATTCTCAATTTTTCACTAAATTTGTAATTCGTTTTCTACTTCAAAACTAAAGATAGTGTGTCGTCCAAGGTGTGGTCGCAAGGTATATTTTCTTTTGTATTCCTTTTGAAGACTTGAGAATAGATTATCTATTGCTTTAGCAGTTTTTCTTAAGAATAACCTTGTTATTCAAAAAGGTGCACAGTTTTTTTAGACTATCAGAAAACTAGGAACCCTTTTTGGTGATTTTGGCCCGTATTTTTGGCATCTAGACACAAATATATCAGCATAAATTATCTGACCCTCATTATCGGAAATTATACCCTTAATATTGAGGTGCGTATTATATTGAGATTTTACGGTAATAATATTAACAATATTCGTTGCAGTAGCATAGTTGCTAAGGTGCTGGCTTTTAGTGCTAGGCGATGATTTTTCTGATTATTAAAAGTTGTTTGAGTGGTTCATCGACCGGGAGCGATGTAAAGCCGGGGGTCCCGTGCACGTTGAAGAACACAATGAGCAGGTGGACATCCTGGAATAGGCTAAATTTGCAGGAGTCATTGTCTTAATCTCTGGCGTTGATGATTGGCCTATGATGCGAAAACAAGTCGACATTAAATGAGTAAAAAAATATATATATTAACAATAAAATATGAAAATAAATGTTAATAAGCAAATAATTTACCTAAACAATATATATTCCAAGTTAGAACAAGTCTGGATTGTTCGCGAACACTGAAAAAACCTCTCCGCCTGACGAGCGTGAAAGAACGTTGAAGAATGCTCTAAAAATTGCTCGTTCGAAATTATAGCGTTTAAACCAACCGAGCGAGCATTCTACATACATTTTTCCGAACACAGAAAGAACAATCGAGAGGGGGCAAAAATAAGAGGCATTTTAGCAGTAGTGGGGTTAGAACGAGCGTTCGTTCGTTTGGTATAAACGCGGCTTAACGGGTACGCATCCACAAACAATTTGCTAAAACGTGCTTTCGATAGAATTCCATATATCTGCATTCAATTAGTGCTCATTACAGATGTTTATATAAATAAATTATTTATAAAAAACAGAATTTTTAATCATTTTACTACCTATTTGTTACACAAAAGCTGTCAGAATTGGTGAACAAGCAATGGACCTAAATGTGACTAAAAAACATGACAATAAATAGGCAAATGTGAAGTTATTTAATGTTTGAAAGTGATTTATCACTTTTAAAACGTCCAATGTTTTCATTTCATTTATGTATATATTATATTTATAAATAAATATCTCCTAAATTATAAAATATTTTATCATTGATGGTAGTGCAAATATCGTCACTACAATGCAAAACTATCGAATGTGAAAAATTTCGATTTTAATTAATTATTAACTAATCGCAAAATACCATTTACGGAATGTTAAAACACCCAGAGAACCACAAAGGTAAGCGGGAAGAAAAATCATATCCTGAAACACTGATTTCACATTCTAAACTGAAACACTTATTTTAGTCTCCTGAAAACTAGTGATTTTCAAATTCGATAGCCCTGCATTGTATAGTGACGATATGTAAAAATATTTTGGATTAATAAGTTGATGGCAACTTATAGTTATTTTAGCACATTAAATTAACATCTAACATTTTATAAGGGCTCCTTTTGTTCAAGGTTGTTTATTTTACGGCACATGCTATTAATATAAACCAGTTAACTTCAACAAACCTTGTCAGCGTGTAAAACAAGATTATTTAGAGCGAGCGAACTATAAATTTCAATACCAATGTAAAGCTGATATCTCTGAAATTCAATTTAGAAAACACCCCCTGTTTACTTATTTACAGGTGTTCATTTTGATACTTCAAGCGCCAGTCTAGTAAATGAAATTACGACGGCAATCAAAGTATATGCTTACGGTGTTGAGGATTATACGAGTGACCCAGGCAACAGGGGTGGTTCCCTCAACACGCAACTATCCTGCGAAGGAGCTGGAGCAGCGAGATGGGACACCGGAGATCGCTTTTTTCGGTATCTCAGGAATGTAAGCGTCGAACAAGACCCCGGTAAGCCCAACGTCGAGTTTACACAAGATGGAGTGCTTAGGGCAGCAGAGCTTAAAATTATGAATCTCAGGCCTGGCGTCAGTAAACAACTAGTCTGGGAAGAGGTGAGTGAAATTAATTATTTTATATCATCTTTCTCATTTATTAATAGAATAAATACTACTAAAATGATTTCGAGGAGACTGCTATTTATAGAAGCTCCTTTCTACCCCATTTCTCCTGAATTGCACTCTATATTTCATAATGAAAATTAAATTCACTTCAAGAGACTTACAATTTGTAAATATGTTTACGTTTGTTTTGTTAACACTATAGCTTACTAATACCTAACAATTAACAAGTAATCTTTAATGAGCTTGTATTGGTCCGCAAAGTCATTTATTATTAACAGTAATGTACGAGTAAATTAATTAAAGTTTGATAATAAAACTAGGAAAACTTGGTTCTATAAATTATTTATACATCAAAAGAAGGCGGCTAACCAGAGCTTTTTCAGCTGAATGGTCCATAAATTATTTCCTCTGAACTTCGCAGACAACAGTTTCGAATCATCAATTCGCTGATAGAAATCTCAAAGTCAGTCGAACCCATGTTGCAAGAAATTACTTCCAATAATGTAATCGAATTTAGCTCAACTTTGTTATAATTGAATGAATGATAGTGTTTTGCACATTTATGTTTTAAGTCGTTTTAAATAATAAATAACTTTTTGTTACGGTACATTTTCAATAACAGTAGGTAGATATAGTACTTTTATCCGCAAAGTCATGACGATATTCAGTTTTTCTCGGTTCTATTGGTGTATGTGCATCGATGTATAAAATCTCCAGTGTAATAGACATAAATTTTGAGGTTATGGTTACAATTCACTACAATCTACATTTTGCTCCATATTTTGTGAAATTAAAAGAGGTTATTATTAATAAAGTTATTATAAAACGTTTGTTAAAATATTCAACACTACAGGAAGATGTGTTGATTTATCGGTAGATATTTTTCCAATTCGTAAAGTTAAAACGGTGTAAATTAATATGCAAATTAAAGCAATCTTAAGTCAAAATTAATGGTGCGATTCTATCCCGATCTTAGAAGTCGTTAATTATTAGTCAACTAACAATTGACAGCTCTGACAAAACAAATGACACCCGTCACATAACACTAACTTTGCAATTTTGCCCTATCTGACAGCAGCGGCATTTCCCAATACTTCCTGCTAAAATATTAACTTACTACTATTATTATGTGATAGGAGGAGTAATATTACATTTTTAAATGATATTTCTAATATCAAAACTTTGTCGTAGATCGGTGTGTGGAAGTCGTGGCAAAAAGAAGGATTAGACATAAAAGATATTGTGTGGCCTGGTAATAGTCATACACCCCCACAAGGTGTCCCGGAGAAATTTCACTTGAGAGTAAACTTTCTAGAGGAACCGCCTTATATTCACCTGGCTCCGCCGGATCTTATAACAGGAAAATGTGCAATGGACAGGGGAGTTCCATGTAGGGTTGCGTCTGAAGAGGAGATATCGACGTAAGTAAAGGGATATTCGTCACAAACTATATACCCAGGGAAGCTTGACATCATAAAAGGAGAGTGCCGGCTTTTTTGGGCGCAAGTGATTTTTGATTTCCTTAAAATATTAGACAGCAAAATCCGTCCATTTGTGCAGGTTGCGTAATTAATCTTTCCTCTGAGAGTAGAAAGTCAGGGATTTAATATTTACTGCTTCTGTTTCCAAATGCTATCAATGGTGCAGACATCAAGATAAACTATACATAGCACCTATTTTACTTAGACAGCAAGTCAGAAGCGCTTTCCATGCAAGTTTGTTATTCTAGATAACAATTGTTTGTATAGACGTATATTACAGTACATCAGTAGTTGTTACAAAACAATAAATAAATCAAATTAAAAACAATAACGTTTCAAACATAACAGAACATTTGCATTTGTGAAATTATATATTAGTAACAAATCAACAATACACATTTTACAAATTATTTACTAAAAGCAGACTTCAATTTAATTAAAGACTACTATTCAAAACCACAACAAACTAATTAGCCTTGATTCCTTAAAATTAATATTCAATTACAGGGGCTGTAGAAAAACCAAGATTAGTGAAGGTATGTGGTTTATAGTCTAGTTTAATTTAACCAATTAACGTTGCGATTCTGTTTTACTTAATTATGTTATATTACTAGGTAAGTTGCATATTTAGGCGGAATGCGACTATATTTGCAAAGTTCATAAAATACCTAGTCATTCAAAAATTATACACTCTTCGCCGTCATGTTTTCAATTTTTACAGTATTCCAATTTGGTAAACATTCAGATGTTTTTAAACTTTTTTAGAAAATATCCTTTTCTTACTACACGGCTTTTCACAGAAATCGGACTGATAAACAAAAATTTTAAATACAATACGAGAGATTGTTAAAATATGGGTTACGCCCCCTCTTTATGTTGTACAGAAGTCGGAATCCGAGACCTCAAGGGCGGATGATATCGATCCTGTCGGACGCGATCGTCGGATGCTCTACACTATGTATATGCATTAGAGTTTGAAAATATCCGCATTATTTCACTATTATACCCATTAACTAAATAAATCCCCTACAATCCATATTTCTTTTCTCCTAAGGTGTGCCTCCATACAAGTGAGAGCAAATTATTTACACTATAACTATTAATATGAACTTAAAAACTGATCAACTTCTAGAAAAAAGATAGTGTACACCTATAATGTCTCTTTCACTTCTATCTTTGAAATGAGTTTGAATACAAAGCAATAATACTTTCTCTTGTATTCTGTTCCAGTGAGTAAAAATCAATTTATAGTCTTAGGAAATTTTAATTTTCACAAATTAAGTTGCCCTAAACCTTTAATTCCTGGCCCATTTACGCGTTGAGGCGTGATTGCATTTCACAGTTTATTTCGCTTCTACCCTAAGATCCTATCTAGGTAATTAGTTGACAGATTTTAAAGAAAGTATTCTTATACATTATTAACCATTTACCTGTAATTCCAAAACGTGATTTAATCTAAATGTATAACGCCAATGTAATCTGTGTTACTCTACAGGTGTACTATAATAAACTAAATTCAATATTCTGACCAGGACGAATCCTTTGACCTTTCCGTAGATTAGAGATTCACGTATCTACCACCCTCTTATATAAAATCTAATCATAATTTTCTAAGGGAATGGAGCAGGGAATGGAGATTTAAGCATTACTAGGGTCAACTCCCAGCTTCAAACTGAGAGTAAACTGAGTAGCAATACTTCTACGTAACTACAGTAAAACCTCGATATAACGGACTTCGGATATAACGGACTTGTCACTCAAGTATGTATAAGATTTATTTCATTTTAGTTAGACAATAAAAAATAAACATGTTATACAGGTAAGGTTACCATACGTCCCGGTTTGACCGGGATTGTCCCGGTTTTAGGCATATGTCCCGGCGTCCCGCTCGGTTAGGTATTTTGTCCCGGTTTTTCGCATCAAAATGCAATGCTCTATATATGTGATATTTGTGCCAGATTTAACCCTACAAATCATGAAATTATAAGTAACGACCTTTTTTTTTGGTCATCAAATAGTACCCGACTTATCACCAAGAAAGTGAAATGTCCAGAGTCGGTCTCGGTTTGAACTTTCAAAAATATGGTAACCCTATGTATAGGAATTGTTTTATATTTTTTGTTAGATTTATAACTTTACATTATAATACTTTATTATTCCCGCAAATTTAATTCTTGTTAGACATGTACATAGACGAAATTTGACTGCTAAGAGTCAACGTTATACATGTTTAAATCTAAATGTTATCACAAACACAACGCTAATGTTCCCAATCCAAGAAGTTATATGGGAATCCCCCGAGTTGCTTTGCGCATGTTCACTTTTAATGCAACGGATTTCACACTAGTTTATATGTAGTTTAATTTGTTTACTGAAAGTTCGAAGTCAATGAATGCATTTATTACTTCATTTACTAAGTTAAAATATTTATTTATTTATATCTCACTTCAATGAATGCCTTGTAAAAAAGCTTATTTTTTATAGCGGACTTTCGGCTTTAACGGACACCCCCTCACCCGCATTAGTCCGTTATATCGAAATTTTACTGCATTTGAGTGTTGGGCTCTCTAAAAATATTAATATGTATACCTTGTAAACTTTATAAAGTAAACTACTTTTAAGCAATTAATAATTTCAAGACAATACTAAATTTACGATGGGAATTGGATCAATCATCAAATTTTTATTGTTCTAACTTTGTTAATAACATCATAATTCAAGGTGACCATTTTTGGTGGGTCACTGTATATAAACCATCTTATAAATTTATTTATTCTCCATGGCCTTTGAAATAACCTACATGTCGTACCGGTATTCTAAATTAAATAAAATAATTTACAAATAAAATAATTTATTATAAGAGATAGTAGAGTATTGCACGTCAGTTTAAAAAATTTCTTATTATAAAAATTTTAAACTTCTTTCTTGAAAACAATTTTGATTTAAGTTTTATCAAAGTAATTATGTACTAAAATATCTGCCCCTTTTTTAGTTAATCATAAATTATTGATTATTTTGAATAGCCGATGTTGTAAACAATAAAACCCATATGAATAATAAAAAAACAATGTTGCTTAAATTTAATTAACTCGTATTGATTAAACATTCATTGTCACTTTTATAGAAGAACATTAAGTTTTATAAATGTTTTTTAAAAACTCAAGGTTGTCAACTTTGAATGACATTTAAATTGGTTCTTACAACTTCCCTGATTATTAATAGTTATTTATACACCAAGGGAGTTAGACAACGTATTACTCCCGAGAATTGTATTAATGGCCAAGACGAGCATAGCGACTTGAGGGCATTAAAAATTCGAATGAGTAATACGTGTCTAACTTCTGAGTGTGTATACAAAACTTTTCTCCCGAGCGTTAATAATTATTTTGTAAAAAATAAAATATGTGAAAGGTCATGTTTGACAGTTGAAGTTATGTATTTTTAACCTGGTAGCTATAGTATTGTATCTATGCGACTGACGTTAGTTCTCAATTTGACCACCTTATGCAGTTTTCTAAAGAAATTGGCAGCACAGTCGAGCGGGAGTAAAGTGTCAAAACTCTCAAGGGAATAAAGTAGATTACTACTTTTGCCGCTTATGTACTTTTTATGGGAAATAACGCCACTATCTAGCGGGAAATAATAACTCATAGGTGCCTAGGGAGTAATGTTTGGTATTACAGATAAGTTTTAGATAAATAAATATGGAGTGGTCTCCACTCGACTTTCTCGCAAGTTTCTAAGTTGCACTAGACATGATAAGACAGATTCACATTAGGATTCAGAACGATTTTTGAATAATTTTATTATACACACATGCA
>JAWQRP010002956.1:0-14318 GCA_033557875.1 Quadriops clusia | reverse complement strand
TACAACGTAATAGACTCCTCCAAAAGCAGTCGGGTTTATTACGTCGACGTAAAACGTTCTACGCTGACGTGATACGTCCTCTAGGAAAACACTTCCCTTTAATTTCTAGAAAGAAGTGGTCGGCGTACAACGCTCAGCGTATCACGTCGACCACGGCGTAAAAAATCCGTCGCTAGGAAAACGTACCTTTAGCGATCAATTGATGGCGTTTGTACCTACAAAATAGACTGCTCTATATTTCGCTGCGTATTTTTTAATACATTAACAATGTATTAGGAAAACTTCTATTTGTTCATAAAGAGGTAGCAAGACAATACTTCGAATAAAAATTAGAGATAACTGATAAGGTGGCTATTGCCGCGTGACTAGAACTAATAATAAGTATGAAGTGATATCTCTATACGATTTTCTTGTATATTTGAACTGCCATATAAGGGTTCTGTAAAATGATTCAGTTCATTGAAATTTTGACATTTTACAGTTGTCATTTTTTAAATTTATATGACAAATGCCAAACAGGAAACACAGGTATCTAAGCATGCACGGTCGCGAATGCGGAATGTAGAAATTTATCAAAAATCAATTTTTTGCATGATCGTAATACTTTCTCTTTATACGCATACTGCATATGCAAGAAATTAAAAAACATATAATATGATCTTTTAATATACCTAAATTGAATTTCTTAGAAAATTCACTTCTTTCCGTAACTATTGAACTACACATGATTTTTAAAGTGCAAAAATAAAACTATTGTACAAGGTTTCATCGAAAATATATTTCTTGTAAATAGAAACTCATGTTTATCAAATTGTGGTTCTAATTAAATGAATCATAGTTACCGATCAAATGATAGGTTTTTGTATAAAATAGAGTGCACTAATGTGATAAAAATATGAATTTTCCACTTTTGTAGTTTTATCCTGTGTGTTTTTGAAATAACAGCTCCTATAGCCTGTTGGTCTTCTTAGCTCCTGATTTATATTTCCACGTTCTCCCCAACACAGCACCCTAAAACCTGGAACTTCTTGATGAACCCGGAAGGACCATCGTTCGACAAAACTTCCAAACCATCTGTGCTAACTCTTCCAAGATAATATCTTTCCTTTTCAAAAACCCTCCCAATAAACCATCTAATTCCATCTATCCACCCTCCCTTTACGTACGAGCAATTTTTGTTGATAAACAAATCTTCTGCTGTTACAGCATGCCAGTGCAGTGGAACATTAGGTGGGCCGCATAATATCTGTGGTTTACAAAGGATTAACGCTTTATAAAGTTGTTTTTTACAATTACCTTAGCATCATATTCGCTTTTTAACGGCGTGTTGTTATGTACAGTGGAGACACTGAGACCATCCTCATCACTGATGATTCCAGGAAGAATTGCCGGCACAGTTTTGAAGAAAGCTTGACCAATGTAAGTCTTTTTAGTTGGATCAAACAGCGTTGCATCCTTTGGGATCCATCCACAGTAGTCGCGCCAATAGTACAAATCTTCTACATCACACTTTCCATTCTGGCAATCAGCCAAGATGCTTCTTGAACTTACGATAGTTAGAAGAAGTACAATAAACATTGACAACTGAGACATTTTGGTAATTTGTTCTGGAGTAAAAACTAAAACGAACTGCATATAAATGCTTCACTTCACACTATTTAAAGTTTTAGTTGTGAGATATTTCCTCATAAATAATCATCACGATTTGATATTTTTTACATTCGCAAAAAGATTGATCATGTATTTGCAATCAATTTTTTTTATTTGGCGCTAAGAGGCGGCGAAATTTACATTAAATGATAAATCACGTTTCGCCAAAAGATTGAGCATGAATTTGCGATTAATTAAATGTTTTATTTGGATTTTATGAGGCAGCAAGACAGACCTCGAACGAAAATTAGCGATAATTGTGTACAGGAATGAATGAGTTATCGAGTATTTTATCGTTGGTAGGATTTTACTTTCAAGAATTTTTCATAGAGTGACCAAAGTTATGTAATTTTTGTGAGAAATAGAAAAATAATATGTGATATCAATAAGATCTGTGTAAACAAAGTGTGATATATAAAAATGTGCACAGAAAATAAAAGATTGATCCATATAACTAAAAATCAGCTCCTGGAACTAAAAATCCACACTTGGGACTAGCAAATATTTTTTCATTGTCTGGTACTACAATAATTCAGATTTGTTCTAGACAAATATATATTAGAACAAATATGATTGTTATAACTACAAATTGTTTCGAGATATATGAACAAAGAAGTTAGTAGTTTCAACATTAGTGCCGTTAAGTTTCAACATTACTGCCGTTGAGCATGTGCTGTACCTGCAATGGAAATTTTATGTTAAAGCGAGAGCTTTAGATTTCTACATTTCAAGGTATCATTTGAAGATAAGTTAAGTGAGGCGTTCCGCGGCAAAAGTGCCCATATCCATTTGCAAAATAAATGGAGATATACCCTTTTGCTATACATATCCTTAGCAACAGGATCTATCTTCATTTATTTTGCAAATGGATATAGGCACTTTTGCCGCGGAACGCCTCACTTAACTTATCTTCAAATGATACCTTGAAATGTAGAAATCTAAAGCTCTCGCTTTAACATAAAATTTCCATTGCAGGTACAGCACATGCGCGTTATAATTTAAAATGATTCGTTAATGTTTAGATGAATAAATAAGAAAAGTCTTGATGTTATTGTTGCTCCGGAAAATTTCTCAAAAGTCTTGATCCTTGTTCTTATGTTTTATTTTACAGCGACGCATTTCGGTTGATGCATCAGTCTTCTTCAGGCGCTAGAATGATACATGTATAAAGATTAGCATTTATAAGATAATAAGTTTATGGGACCTAACAGACCCATTATAATATGCAAAAAATTGTAAAAATGAAAAAAAAAACATTTAGAAGTATATGAGTGACAATATAGCTTTTTGCTAGTTTACAGTTACACAAAGATAAACATTATCTGTATTATAGTAAGTTTAGTTAAAAGCTCCTGAGCAGATTTGAAAAAATTTTGTCTCCTTGCCTAAAATCAGAATTTATGTACAATTATGCAGTTGCTTTTACAAAAAAATGGAGATTAGGTTGGTGATTGTAGATTTGGTAACGGCCACGAGGAACATCAAAATTGTGTCAGCCCATCTTTACTTTGTTTTTATTTGACTCGAAAAGGCGCATAAATTTGATATGATAAATAGGGTTATGATGGTTGTGCAATGTGTCTGCTTCGCAAAAACAAACCAGTGGTCATAAACAATTTGCCATTTGCAATTGTTTTAGCAGAAGTATTAAAACTGTCAAATTAGATGACACAAACATATAATCGTCAAGTAAAGTTTTTGATATTTGTTAAAATTTATTTGATGAAAAAGTCGACCATTTAATCAATGAATCTTATTAAAAGTTGGTAGTTGATTTAAGTTTGACGGTTGAGGTATTCAGAAGATTTTTACGTTCTGTGAAAATGTAATTATATTTTTTAAGTTTTCTTTTTCGTAAGTCATTTTCTTCTTCTGCTAGGCTGAAATCTTCTAACGTGTCCTGTCATTAAGGTATATTTGCCGACTTCTGATGTAATTTTGTTATTAACGTGTTCTTTGGCTCTACCTATAATGGATCTTCCAGTTTCACCGTAGTAGTAAGCTTTGTAATGTGAGCATACTACCTTATAAATATATACCTGACTTGTCTAGAGGATTAATTTTCTGTTTTGTTTTAGTTAATTTTGAACCTAAAGATATGTTTTCTAAAAATGTTTTTGAGTGTGTTTAGTTTGCTGTTATTATAGGTGACTGATTTATAAATAAATGAGTGATTATTGTTAATTTTTGAAAAGCTTGAATGTACTAGTTATGATGAATTGAAGTTATGTAACATATTTTGTATGATATTTTGATTGTATCTATTGATACTGTTTACTTCTTTATTTAAGTTATTTTTATTAAGAGGGATACTGTATAAATAATTGATAAATGCAGCTAGTTTATGTGAAATGTGATTATGTGAGTCGACCGGAATGATTATGTCCGAAAAAGTTGGTTTTTAATAAATATATGAAATTTGTATATTTTAAGGATATAGAGAGATCTAGAAAGTTTAAATTATTATTGCATTCAGTTTCCATGGTGAAATTTATGTTAGAATGTAAATTATTGATGTGCTCTAAGAATTGGTGTGAATTAGTGTTGTTATCTCTCCAAAGACAAAAAATGTCATTAACATACCGATACCAGCATACAATATTGTTAAGAAAAGGTGAATTTTTGTTTATAATCTGTAAATGTAGAGAATCCATAAATATGCTGGCTAGAAAAGGTGGAAATTGCTCTTTGTTCCACCAATTTAGATAAAACACATATTACTGCTTTACTTCACGGAGAAAAATGGAATTTTTAAAGTATATAAAAATGGCAATCTAATGTCATATTGCTCGTATTTTGGTTTACTTTGTATTCGTACGGTAATATTAACAATCTAATGAAGTGGATTCCAAACTCAAACTGAAATTGTTACAATTATTCGTAATTCATAACTGATAATAAAGTATTTATTCGTAAGTACGCCTGTCATGTTTTTAACGCGATTACGACTAATAGGTTTGTAATTCTGGTTGAAAAGACAGTATAGTTCTCTCAGTGCAGAAGTAATTAATACATCTCTAGAACAATTTTTTTTATTTGAGTTTAAATAAAAGCTTGAACCTTACTTATTTAAATCCAAATAATTAAATTTCCTTGCTGGGATCTCTACCCCTAATATATTTTTTTCCCTATCACCTTTTCTAGCCAGCGTGTTTATGGATTCTCTAGATTCATAGATTATAAACAAACATTCACCTTTTCTTAACAACATTGTCAACTGGTATCGTTATGTTGCTGACACTTTTTGTCTTTGGAGAGATAACAACACTAATTCACAAGAAAATTTTTAGAGCATATCTATAATTTATATCCTAACATACATTTCACCATGGAAACTGAATCCAATAATAATTTAAACTTTCTTGATATCTCTGTATCCTTAGATTATAGAAATAAAAATTTTATATACAGCATTTATAGAAAACCAACTTTTGCGGACATAACCATTCCGGCCGACTCACATCATCACATTTCACATAAACTAGCCTTTAACAATTATTTACACAGACTAAACATCCCACTTAATAAAAAAACACTTCAATTAAGAATTAAACACAATCAATGCAATAGCTGTTAACAATAGATACAATCAAAATATCAAACAAAATATGTCACATAATGTCGGGAGCAGTAGAAGGTCAGGGGCGAAGCCACCCGATCGGTCGATGGTACTCGCCTCGGGGAAGAAGCTGCACAATAGCTTGTCAAGCGTGGCGCTGTAAAGTTAATAATAAAGTTATCTTGGTCTAATACATACCTCGTTGTCTGATTGATCCCCCACAATAAATTCAATTCATCAAAACTATTGCATTCAAGGCTTTAAAAATTTAACTATAATCACTCATTTACTTATAAATCAGTCACCTACAATAACGGCAAACTAAACACACTAGAAAACATTTTTAGGAAAGGTATCTTCAATCTTACATTAAAAAATAAATCATCTTTAGGTTCAAAATTAACTAACACAAAACAGAAAATTAATATTCTAGACAAGTCAGGTATAAATGCAAAACTTACTGGTCGGTGAAATCGGAAGATCCATTAGAGTTAGAGCAAAAGAACACATTAATAACAAATTCTTCCTTTTTGGTATTGTCTTTCGAGGTGATATGATATGGGAGTGGTGTAGTGATACTACTTTATGTACTTCCTGGAATTTATTTTCAATTTACTATTAAGGCTAACCGTATTAATAGTAAATTAAAAATAAATTCGAGGAAGTACATAAAATAGTATCACTACACCATTCCCATGTTAATAACAAAGTTACGTCAGAAGTCGGCAGATATATTTTAATGACAGGACGTATAATAAAGTTGGAAGATTTCAGCCTAGTAGAAGAAGAAAATAAGTTACGAAAATGAAAACTTGAAGAATATACATTTTCACAGAACGTAAAAATAATACTTCTGAATGCCTCAACCGTCAAACAGGAATCAACTACCAACCTTTAATAAGATTAATTCATTAAACGGTCTACTTTTTCATCAAATAAATTTTAACAAATATCAAAAACTTTACTTGACTATTATATGTTTGTGTCATCTAATTTTACAGATTCAATACTTCTGCTAAAAACAGTTTCAAATGGCAAATTATTTATGACCACTGGTTTGTTTTTGCGAAGCAGACACATTGCGCAAGTAACATAACACTATTTATCACGTCAAATTTATGCGCCTTTTACAGTCAAATAAAAAATAAAAACAAAGTAAAGATGGATAGATACCATTTTGATGTTCTTCGTGGCCATTACCAAATCTACAATCACCAACCTAATCTCCAGTTTTCGTAAAAGCAACTGCATAATTGTACATAAATTCTGACTTTAGGTAAAGAGAAAACATTTTTGCAAATCTGCTCAGGAGCTCTTAACTAAATTTAATAAAATAAAATACATATAATGTTTGGCTTTGTGTAACTGTAAACTAGCAAAAAGCAATATTGTCACTCATATACTTCTAAATGTTTTATTTTCATTTTTCAATTTTTTTTTACATTATATAATGTATCTTATAAACGGTAAGTAATATCTATACATGTAACATTCTAGCGCCTGAATAAGGCTGAGGACCTCGTCGCAGTAAGTGTTCAACGTTGATACTGGATGAACCAAATTTCTCTGCAAATTCTGACCGAGCGGCAAGGCTATAATTGCTTGCACAACAAAGGAGGCACCGCACATGTTGTCTTCAACGGAGAACTTGTCTTGCAAGCGATTATAGCCTTACCGCTCGACCAAAATTTGCCGAGAAATTTGGTCCATCCTGTGTCGGTATGCAAGTTCTTGTAGAGTAGACTAGAACAATGAAGTCAGTTTTTAATGGCCCGGGATTACACAAAAATAATCGCAAGTGCACCCCTACCCTTTAACCCTAGCAAGCAGAATTAATCGTAAATTGGTTTGTTTAATTTTATTTTGTTATTATACAGGTACCAAAGAATAAAAAAGGGTCGCAAAAACAAGAGCCCAGCAAAGCATACAATTTGGGACGTCCGCAATAAAAATGCGGAACAGGAGCAGGCAGCAAGAGTCCTAATTAAATTAAATTTCACGCAATAAAAAGCGCGAGAAATAACAAAAAAAAAACGCGAGGGCGAATCCCCGCGCACTTGTTCATCATCATGATAAAAATCAAGTCGGCGTAAAAGTTGATGCTCGGCACTGAGCTCGGCGAACGCTGGGCGCGAGTACGCTACCTACATCTAGTCACCTGGGCGCTCAGAAACAAAACAAAGACGAGAGCGACGTGGGAGTGGGGGAGGCTTTAGCGCCGCCGACAGCATGAATGGGACCCGTGTGTTGGGAGGGAGGGGGCCTGCGGCGCTCAACTTTGAACTACCGTCGCAGCGCTTTTCCCAAATCTAGACGCTCTTTCCGTTGCGTTGCTGTTGGTTGTAGCAGCAGCATCCGCATCGCAGCAGGCCGTACAAACGTCAGTCAGTGTATCGGCATCGCTTGTCTGTGTAGTTGGCCTAGCTAGGTTTGCGCTGCAATTCGCGCACCCGATCACCGTGCGATGTTCGTTTGTTTTCACGTCTCTGTGGTGTCTATGATCCCCCGTTTTGTTTTCTAAACTTTCGTTGTACGACACAGTTTTGTTCATAATTTCTTGTTAGTTTAGAGTGTTTTTGTTTTAATTCAAAGTGTTTTATTTTTAAGGCAGTTATTAGTCTCATTAGTGTTTATTAGTGTGTTATGGTTCGTGATGGTTTTTCGTGAGGAGACATTTGTTGGAGCTCTCTGCTTTCTAACAACACACATTATAGGTTTGATATTTTGTGGTAATTTATTTAGTACTTACTATACGTATTTTTAATTGAGCATAATATTTTATTGATGTTTGCTTTAAACCGGCGCGCGGCGCAATGATTAATATCAGTTTTTTCAAGTGGATCATTTGTTGCCCCTGCATTTTACGAGTGCGTTTTCGGCGCAAAATTGTAAAATTCAATGCGAAATTTAATCTCGGAGGCAAATAAACCTTGTTAATTCTCGGCCAAAACGCGGAACGGAACGTTTATGTTTGTAGTTGTGTTAAAAATTTGTATTGCTTAAAATATTGCCGCGGCTGAAGTATTGAGTGCCCCATAAAAAGAACGTAAACGCTTCAGTATGGGGCACACGGACGTTTTACAATGTAGTTGCCATCACGAAAACGTCGAACAAGGATTTAGGTGAAGATTCTATGCTGAAAAATCTGTAAAATATTTTGTATTAATGTCATATATAACGCATACGTCAAGCATATGTCAAAAAAAATAGGTGCTCTAGGGTTGCCAACTGCGAAATTAAATCGGAGAATCTTTTTCTTATTACTAAGTATATATCAGATCTAAAAGTTCATGGATTTTGTGTCTTGATTGATAAGTTGATACATTTCAAGGAATAACCTATTGGTTTGTCAGATTATTTTTCTATTCCGTTGACATTTTTGTAATCTCTGGCATGTAGGATAATATTGTAATCATGTCACTAGTTTTGATTTTGTGGTCCCTCGAGTGTTGACATTCTATTGGTAAGTTTTTGAGTAGTTTGATCACAATAAACGATATCATAGGAACAATAATGAATTTGTATATATATGTAATGCTTGGTTTTGTGTTAATTTCAAGTCTTTTGCAAATATAATACTTTATTGTTATTCACCAGTAAAAAGATGAATTCTAGTTAACAGCAAGGGAGAAACTACATGTGTTAATAGCGATAGTGCTGGCAGGGTCTCTATTGGCCAAGTGGGGCTTCCGGCGCAATTTCAGCATATTTATGGATCGAGGAGGCTTTCACAAATCAATCTCCAGATAATGGAACTGATCTCATAAAAATGTGTTATTCGCCAGAGCGAGCCCAGGATGAATTATTATATTTC
The DNA here is from genome assembly GCA_033557875.1 of Quadriops clusia. NCBI lineage: Eukaryota > Metazoa > Arthropoda > Insecta > Coleoptera > Hydrophilidae > Quadriops > Quadriops clusia. The sequence continues at coordinate 5,295 of JAWQRP010002956.1, read as the reverse complement.
GGTGTGTAGTCAGGAAGCCGTGCAATATTTATAGGGGACTTCAAAAGTGATTGATCGGTGAATTATAATATTTCATAATGGACCGGTGAGCGAGGGGCAGCTCGCCGAATCTGCCTCTCTAAGCGGATTTTGAACGATGGGGACGATTTTCCGCTCCGAGATTTACGGATTCCACAGATTAAATAAAAATATAGGAGAGTATTTAATGTGACTGCAAAAAAAAAGAAAGAAAAAAAATATTTCTTTCAAAGAATGCAAAGGTATCAGAGCAAGATGCCTTCCTACAATACAAGCTTTTATTGTTGTAACTTCCTAAGGAAAAAAATCTAAAAAAACAGTCACTTACACAAGAAAAAAATTAATTCATTCCACATACCCACCACAAAAAAATAATTATTTTTCAAACACCTGGGGGTTAATTGCCCACCTTTGTAGCAGGGAATTTTTCATTGCGCAAGCCAAAGTTCTCCGATAATTACATCCTTTGCTGTTTATAAACTCAACTTTTTTCATTAAAACTTTAGATCGAGGACCCCATCAGGTCACCAGGGCAGAGATTGCAGGGTCCCGATACCAGCCATTCAGATGTTTTTCATTTTACTTTAGCATGCGTGGGCCAACGGGGTTTACGGGGGCTTCAAGGTGCCGATCCTTTTTTTTCTATTGGCCCTTTAATAGAAAAGGAAAGATCAATTTTCTCGCAGCAGACTCTATATAAAATTTCTACGTGATGTAATCACTTTGGCTACTTTATTTTTTGCGAACACCTCAGAACTTTTTGTTCTGGACTAGGGTCGACATACTATAGAAGGTTTCAACATAAATCCTTTCCCATGTTTCCTTAGGTACTGCCATGGGAAACATAATTCGTAAGAGAAAGTTATAATATTGCTTGAAATTTTATTTGTTCTTTGTTCGTATGAACTTGTCTCTTCACGTAAACTTTAATTGTAATTAAAAACGCTACATTGTTAATTGTAAGTATTGAAATTAAATGAAAAGGTGTGGGCAAAATATAAACCTATTGAATTAATACTATGCATTAACTGAAATAAAATAGAAAATTTAAAAATCAACTGTAATTAACAGGTCGTCCGATTTTATTCGTCATTTATCACAGGCCGCGGGGACACTATAAATAGAGAGCGGCGAGAATAATTAATTACGTATTCCTAATTTAGAAATATGCTGTTTTGACTGAAATGAAAATACACATGTCAAAGGATTACGTTTGCGAGGTAATTGTACAATATACATATTAATGAAAATACTTTATTTATTTGAAATTATAAATAGTTTTATAATAATTAATCAATATAAGAATTAATCTAAACTATCTACCTACTAATTTTTGTAAACGACAAAAAGGGTGCAGAAAAACAAAAATTCCATAACAGTAGTTTAACTTAGTACAAGTATCTATTCACAAAAAAAGTCTCTGGAGTAAAATCCTAGTCGGAACTAACTCATTTTATGTCTCCAATTATACACATACAAGCATTTCAGAGATTATTTCAACTGTATATTTATCCAATGTAAGCACTTCTATTATTTATCAGCAGAATCGTTACAGCCCCGCCAGACCTGTCGGTTAACTTTTCAGTGTTCCAATTAAAGTTAATATCCTCATAAACTAGGACGCGTGTATGTAATAGTTTAACAGTATGTAAATGCACTTTCGACGAAATCAAACTCAGGGCTTTGCAATTTCATAAACTGCCCTACGTGTCCACTGCATCCCCTATTTCAGCAAACTATTACAAGCGGCAATAGCGGATCTGAAATTGAATGGAGGGATAAACGCGATTAAAGCGGTTTGCCGGAAAACTCCGAAGATTTGCTTCGTTCGTTTTGCGTAACTAATTCTGCCACTTCATCAGAATCCTAATTAGGGGGCTCGCGCGGGAAACAAATTAATGTTCCATAACAAAACGGATTTCCATCAGCGCGGACAGGCAGGGACATCTTTTATTCATAAAACGAAACAATACGGAAAATATAACAGTCGCGAGGGGCCCGGAATTATGAGTGTCGTTATTCTAAGAGCTGGCAAATTTGTTTTAAACTTCTGGGAAGTTGGGAAAAATTCCGGGAGCGGGTTAACTTAGATCCGGTTAACTCTTGTTCCGGTTAATTCTGGCTAAGCTGACACTTACGGAACTTTTTGAAGCTCGCAGAGCAATTAAAGCTTGCGGTGCTTCAAACTTAAATAAGTTTAAGGTAATGTAATAAAAAATAGCTAATAACGCTGAGACAAGTATTCCATTTACCCAAGAAAAAAAATTACCTTTAATTAATGCGCATAATTAATAATAATAATATAAGTATAATATTGTTAATATTATATATTATTAGCAATTAACAATTAAACAAATATTTAAGATGATGAGGTGAAGGGCGCATATTTTCAAATATTTAAGACTTTGTCCCAGATTTTGTTTTTCCTTATAGGTTGTACGCAAACTAAATAATCCATGTACCTAACTCATGATTCATGATGCAACTTCGAAAACTTTTTAAGGGTGACCCATCACAACTTTCGAACGTAACAAACGACCCCCCAACTTGGGAGTAATAAGCATAAAAGTTTATACGACAAATTTTTGCAAATTCCACGACTCCCCGTTGAAAGATAAGATTTATTGCAAGGCCCAAAGCAAACGATAACAGTTTTCCTCTTGTTCCCCACGGTCCTTGTGCGCCGGTTAATTTAATTTTATTTTTAGGTTGACGACACCTTTGTCCCGAAATCAATTACATGGCCCAACTATTAATGCCAGGCCGCTGTATAATTGTCCACAAACAAAGGGCCTGGTTCTCATTAATTGCCGCACTACGCGATCAAGAGAGGTTTTTTTTATTCCGGAGGGGAATTTTATTCTTCGCGGCAAATTTAATTTTTAGCAAATTTTATTTAAGTGCACTGAAATGGGCGGCCCTTTTCTCTCGCCCTCTCGGTGTTAATGAACAAATAGAAATTTGCATTCACCCCCTGCCAGTTCCTTTCATTACTACGTCGCGCTATAATTTCAAAAACTACCCTTTAAAAAATCTTAATATTAAAGGAAGGCTTAGATCTTTCCGAACGAGAAATAAACCTGCTAGACTAAGCACAGACTAAAGAAATTACCATAAAACCCCGTCGAGTGAAAAATTGGGGGCTTAGGGCCGTCGAGAGCATAATAAGAAAAATTTACAACTCGTAGCCCCTAATAAAAGTAAAAACGCTACACAACTGAATTGAATTTTTCCATGAAACCGCCATAAGGAGTTCCTTGCTCTATTCGTGAATGGACTATACATTGCATATGCTTTGTCAGCATTTTAAGGACGCTGCTTTGTTAACCTTTTTAGTTTGGTTTTGCTTTCAATTTTGTTTAGTTTTTAATTTTGTTTAGTTTTGTGTAACGTTTATAATTTAGATTTTTGGGGTGCTAGTTAAGTTTTTAACACAAAGTCGAGGGCAATCTATGAACATGATTAATCAGAACATTTGCATTTAGATAGTTTCCATAATTAAAACTTCATGCGCTCGTGAGTGGTCAGTGCGAGATAAATTTTCATTTACGCTGTAAGAAATTAAAGTTATGTTTTCATAGAAACAACTTTTGCAAGGTAAAGATTGAACAATTTAAAGTTCTAAGTTTTTTAGATTATTTTACAAAACTAGGTATATCTATTTATTTAAGAATTTCTACAGTGTACAAATTTTCATTTCTTTTTTCCCGTGTTGTAATTTCAGTCGTGCATTAGAAGTTTTTGTGTTCAAAAAATTAATTAACTAATTAAAATTGAACGGAAGATTAAAACGTGTACTAAGTATTTTTTACCTTCGTGTAGTTGTGATGCCGTGAGACCAGGGCTTTTCGCCCAGTCATTACAACTGTTAGAGCTATCGCATCAGATAGAAAAAAATGGTATCTAATAATAGAATAAAATAAAAAGTGGGTCTATTGAGGAGAGTATTTAACGCCTGTTATAGCCAGATAAGGATCTTCTAAACGGAGACTGATTGTAAGCACGAGGCATTTTAGGCACGCCGTTCTGTTACACCATCCATTTCTTATTTGATTAGCTTTTTGATAACAATGGACACCTTGAGGTAAATGGCGAAGAGCTTTCGATGAAATCTTTTATCTGAGCTTCTGAGAAACCATCAACTATGCGAAACATTTAATATTGGTTTTATGGACTAGTTACACAGGATGAACCGAATGTCTCTGAAAATATTTCACGACAATTGCTTGCTACCAATAATTCTCCCTTATTGAAATCAGGTGCATATTTTCTTTTTTGATAAAAGAGCCATAAATAACTCATCTGTCCGGAAAACAAGTTGTCGGCGCTTGCCTTTCAAGAAATAAACGGTACAGATTGTACCAAAGGGGTAAAATAAGTACAGTAGAACTCCGTTTATCCGAACTTCATTCATTCTAATCGCCAGTTATTCGAATCAATTAATGCCTAGTAAACAAAGTTAAAAGACTGCTCAAGTAACACATTGGAGTAACTATATGACCAATATATTATATAACTACTTTATAATGGAAGTTCTTAAACCTATATGTTTTATAAGTACTTTAAAAAAGCTATATTTGCACCGAAAATCGGATAGGTTTTATAAATGAGGTCATCTTGTTTTATAACATGATTACAAATAATATTTATAACCAGGTTTTATAAAAGAGTTAGAATCGTTTATATGATAACGTTATAAAACTAGTTTATACAGAAGTTTTATAAAGCAATTAGGAACGTCTATAAAACAACACTATAAATCTACTTTATAGATGGTTTAATAAAGGAGTTAGAAACGTTTATAAAACAACACTATAAATTTGCATTTATAAAACAATCCTACAAATGTGTTTTATAGATGGTTTATAAAGGAGTTAGTAGCGTTTATAAAACAATACTATAAATGGTTTAATAAAGCAGTTCAATATTTTTTGACAACAAACTTTGCTTCAAAACACACCGTTAGACCTCTAAAAGCACCAAGAAATATTTGCATACAAAATTCGTCGACTAGAATTCTGCTTTAAAAAATGTTTCATTGGCTTGACTATTTTCAGATTCTATTTTATTAATATTCAATGAAAATTGTTTCCTAATACATAAAAGCTCAAGATGTGAATTTTGGCAAATTCTTTGTAAAATCTAGGAATTACCACAAATAAAACGATTTGTAATTGGAATTTATAGTGGACGTGAAAAATAAAAATTTTTAACATTTGGGTTTAATCATCACTGTTATATAGCTTTAATAAATATGATCACTTTTATATAACAATT
>JAWQRP010002955.1:0-14320 GCA_033557875.1 Quadriops clusia | reverse complement strand
CACAGACAGACAAAAAAGCAAAAAAGGGCCAAATCGACTCAAAATCGCTCAAAACGTCGAGAATTATCAAAATCTCAAAAATTTTTTTTCGCATGATCACTATACTTTCTCTGCGAGAAAGTAAAAATCTATTCTTCTTTGGCGGGAGTGTCATGTTGATAATCACGTTTTTCATTTTGTGATCAGCTAAATGAGGTTCAATTGTGTAAGAAATCCCTCTAATCGTTATTCGGCGATCGTCCATATATATTTTTTTCAATTATTCCACCTTCTTATGGACTGTTAATGTGCTGGGGCGTTCAGTGTGCTTGTCATCTTTACCGTCCTCCCGACTATCTTAGAAGTGCTTATACCATTTGTTTTACCCATAGTATAGACACACCAAACCAACATTTTAACATTCTCAACATGTTGTTACCCTTAGATTCAGTCTTATAGTAAAATTTAATACAATTTTATTTATAGACTTTTATTTTTCATGAAGTAAAAAATTACCAATTGCAATTACAACAGGTGTAATCCTTTTGGCGGCTGACAACGAAGTTAACATTAGTATACGAGGGTTAATCAGAAAATAAGGTGCAGCAAAGCGTATAACACTTTATTTCATACAACCTATATAGCCAACTGATAGTACATACTTAGGTTATTTTTCCACATCAGTATAGGCACTTGTCTCTCCGTAGGATGAGTTTGAATATTGCCCTCTGATAAAAATCCCGTCCTTGCGTGTGCAGGCATGTTGTTGCAAAGCGTTTCACCTCCTTGTCTGAAGTGAATCTTCGACCTCAAAGGTGCTCCTTCAAGTGAGAAAAGTGATGAAAGTTGCTCAGAGCAAGAGCCGGACTGGAGGGAGAATGGTCGATGTCCCAGCGAAAAAGCTTCAAAATCAGAAGGAAAATGTTTAAACAGAATGATTTAACCTTACTCCAAGTGACTTTTACCTCTTTCCTCGCTTAAAGGAGCATCTGGGAGGCCGACGATTTACTTCAGACGAGAAGGTGAAACACTATTCACTACAACGAGGCTGAACATGAAAGGACATAATTTTTATCAAAAGGGAATATTCAAAGTCATCCTACGAAGAGACAAGTGCCTATACAGATATGGAAACTATATCAAAAAATAATCTAATGTATGGTACTCATTGGTACATATGAAGTTGTCAGAAGCAAATACATTTGGTCTCCGTAAGCACCTAATGCTGAAATAGACGTTATATACAAGTTCATATCTTGTTCGTATGTTTTAATGCACCTAGCGTCCAAAAATATGGCGATATCGACCGCATTTCATGTTTTTCTATCTATTGTTTAAATTTAAAAAAAAGAAATACATTATCGGTCCGAGGGCACAAAAATTAAATTTTAATGCAGGTGGTTAACGTGTTAATCCTTTATTTTTTAAGAAGTCTATATTATGGTAATAAACAATTTCTCATTGAATCATTTTTCATCTTAATAAGTCCCTTTAAGTACATACAACTTTCTATCATATTTCAGGAATGACCCTAGAATGGTGCAAACAACCAGAAGTCGGCCTCCCGAAACCTGACACGGTTATGCTGCTAACTCTTTCGAACGAAGTCATGACGAAAAGGCCAGGCTTTGGAGAGGAACGTTACGAAAACACGAATACGCAAAATAAGGTTGCGGAGCTATATAAAAGGCTCGTTGACGAATCTTGGCAAGTGGTCGATGCTAGTGGAACTCTTGCAGAGGTTCACAGTGTGCTGTTAGAACTTGTGTTGAACACGATAAAAACGGCTGAACATAAGACGTTAGGTCAACTAGATTTTGGAGAAAGAAAATTGCTAAATGGTTTCACGCAACACGGTAAAAGTTGCGACGTAAATAAAGAAAATCTCAGTTCCACGCTGAATGTAGGTGAGCAAAAATGAATATCGTAAGTTTAAATACTCATAAATTTCCTAATAAAACACATCATTTTAATTCCTGTACATCTTTAGTCAGTATTTTAAGTTTACCACGAGGAGTGTGAATCATCATGCTTTGTTTTTTGCCAATTTTATTGCACAATCAGTTTAAAATGTAAGTGATATCACATATATGTGGTGATATGCATCTACAGTTGAAAATATGTTTCTTTTTAATATTTTAAAACGGTTGAATTGTACTTTTTAGTAAAACAAATGAGTGTCTTGCATCTTATCAAATTTTTATTATATTTTCGTTCAAGACGGATAAAATAAAATTTAATTTGTCTCCATCCTCAAGACTCTGATTTTGCCCTGATCTGCCAGAATACAAGCAGCCTCGTTATTTCCTCCACAGTATTTCGAAGAAGAAAACACAGTAAAGAGCTTCCCTTTCTGCTGAATATTGAAGCCAGCTTGGGCAGCTTCGTGTGCCCTAACTAAGTGTGAGAAACCGTTGTTGCTCAAAAATCGTTCTAAGGCGTCGATGCTGAAAACATGAGCCGTGCCTCGTCTCTGGTTGTTCGCGAATCCTTCGTTGGCCATTAGCTCCATGTTCAAAGCGTCGTTGATGTTTTTACTCCTCACCGGATCGTTCCACATTAATTCCCAAGCTAAAGTGCTCTGTTCATCTGGCCTGGGTAGCGGGACAGGAATTTGATTTATGGCGGTCACTACTGGGCATAGCCATGGAGGGGGGACTCCTCCATGACAGCAAAATATTTTTCCATCGATTGTTGCTGCGAGGGGCATGCAGTCGAAGGCGTTATTCACACTGTTCCATACGTCAACTCCGATTTTTTCACCAAACTTAGTTATGCATTCTCTAGAAAAATATTTAAAATAAATAGGAAAAATATTGGAGTCCGGAGATTGTTGCTAAAATACACAACCTGAAGATCAATATAGAAAGAAGTAGTATGTGTCGTAAAATATTTGAATTGAATAATGGAAATAAGAAGAGACTTAAATAGAGAAATAAATACAAGACTTATGAACAGTAATAAAATCTATAGAGTATTGTAAAGTCAAGTACTGTTTTAACAAAATTGAAATAAAACGTACTTAAATACTTACGCGTGAAAGGTAAACATTTTCTGAATGTCCCTAATTTCATGATTACCCCTGACGAGAGTAATTTTTAATGGTGCTTGAACCTTGTAGCAGAACAGGTACATGACGACTTCGATGCTGAAGAACCCTCGGTCCACATAATCCCCCAGAAACAGTAAATTCGAGGGACACAGATTTGGGCCCAAGTGCCAGAACATCTTCTCAAAGTTGATCATATCCGTAAAATTCCCGTGGAAGTCCCCCATTATGTAAATCGGGGACGATAACTCGATCAGTCGGGCCTCATCTTTCATGATGTCTTTTACTTGCCGACAAATTTGAATCAGATTGTGAGCAAAGGTGTTTTGGTCTATCGCCCCCCAAACAAAGTTGCTAGACGTACCTTTGTTTATCATTAAAAGGGTCCGGAGGGTTTTCAAGACGTCATTAGCTACAGATTTCTGGCTGAACACTTCAACTGAGCCTTTCTTTCGAGATTCCCCTATAGCTCCGGCTGTTTTTAATGTGGACATGCTTATAGCAGCTGAAATAGAGTTGTTTTTATCAGGAGTTTTAACCATCATATATAGAAAGGTATTTTTATAATGAAGTAATTTTTATAATAAAGTAAGTTTTGTAATAAAGTAATTTTTATAATAAAGTAATTTTTATAATAAAGTAATTTTTATAATAAAGTAATTTTTATAATAAAGTAATTTTTATAATAAAGTAATTTTTATAATAAAGTAATTTTTATAATAAAACAATTTTTATAATAAAGTAAGTTTTATAATGAAGTGGACATAACATACTGTCAATTTGCCAAATTTGTTCCACGTTAATCAGCGTGCCATTCTTTTGCAATTTTATCGTATGTATCGCTATATCGTAGCTTTTTATGGTGACTGGTTTTTTGTGTGTAGCACTAATAGGTCTTGCAATGTCCAAGCTTATTTTTGATCCAGTTTGGGGGCTACTAACAAATAACTAAAGTAAATAAAGATGAATGAATGTAATATATTAAATATAATAAAAATTATATGAATGGACGGTTTTTCATATTAAATATAGCAACTGTACAATTCTGTACCTACTGCACAATTCATTTGAATACGCTAATATTAATAATAACATTAACATTTATTTATTAATAATTAATAATTATTTAGTGAGTATATAAAATTTATCCATTCATATAAGAATAAAACAAACATGATGAAAAGTGTTAATACATACGTGCTGTATTTAGCTAATATGGCTTTGATACTTTCAAGGGACCTAAAGATGAGAGAAGTTCCTCTTAATTTTAAATCTCCTACTGCATGTAAAAATTCTCCCATCGTTAGAGGTTTTCCATCTGGGGATACACCAAGAGTTCTAAAAATGCAATAAGCTTAGTTCTTGTTTTATTTTGTCACTTTTAAAATACTTTAAAATGTATTTTAAACTATGCCTCTTTCTTTTATTATTTGTTGGATTTTTTTAACATATATCTTCTCAAAAATCTTGGACAATATCCTTAGCAAACTTATTGGTCGGTAAGACATTACCTCATCAGATATTTTGCTCAGTTTAGTAATCATTATAATTTGAGCTATTTTTCTGATATTACGGAAGTAACCGATTTTTAAGATATTGTTAAATATGTAGGTAAGTAGTTTAAGACATTTTTGAGAAAGTTGTTTTAAAATTGTTTCTGTAGTAAGGTCGAATCCTTTTTTTTTATGTTTATTTCCTTGAAATGTGTAATTCCCCAGGTCAAGATGATTACAATGCATGTTGAGTTGAAAATAAAATTTCTGGTACTTTCTTGACTGATTTATTCAATAATTCGTAAGGCTACCGGTTTCGCCGCATTGCCGCTTCTTCAGGCCTCTAAAATGGTTAACATTATGCAGTGAGTTAGTGAATTAACGATTTACATATTAATCCTAATTAATCATTAATCATTTTCTTCATAATAGTAGTTTTAATTTCACTAGTTTTAATTTTGATATGACTGGAATCCAATTGATACGAGATGTCTAAATAGTTCACGATTTCATTTTATTCGTTTACATTTAAATCAGAGTCGTTTGGACTGAAGACTTGTTCTAGATGTGTAGCAAATAGTTTTGATTTTTTTCGTCGCTTCTTGCCCATCTATTTTGTTCCTTTATTGGAGGGTTCGTTCGTTTTGGTCTTTTTACGTTTTTTTGTCCCTTTCCAGAGTATATAGTCATTAGCTTCAGTTGGCGATAAGTCTTTCAGATATTTTTAATATCATTTAACAAATTCTTTACTTCTTCAGTTACTCGATTTAGTCTTCTTTTGTTTTCCTGTGTCCTCTCCATCATCCACCTTTTCCTAGCTTTTTTCTGTTATTTTTTCCTTTACAGAAACGGTACTTCTTCTTTATGCAACTTTTTGTATGATCTTGGTGTAGCAAACCACGCCGCCATTTATATGTTTTTTGTTAATTTTATTTTCACTTCTGCTAGTTTTAACGAGACATCTAGTTTTGTTATTTCATTCAGTTTTTATGGCATAACTATCTTTATTATTATCATTTTGTTTTCAATTGAGTAAAAACATTGAAAGTGGGTTTTTACTTATTTTATGTTTTATATTATTGATACTTGTTACCTCGTGATTGAGTTTTTTTAGTGTTTTTATTAATTCAGATTCTGTTGAGCGATGTAGACCTTTTAAGACCACTCTGTAAGTTTTGTCTGTTTTGGTTCGATACGTGTGGAATTGTGTTTTTCTTCTTTCCAATTCTTTGACGGTTTTTATATATCGTTATGTTTTTTCAAGTTGTATTTTTATTTTGTCGGATCATATAGTTCTAATTGTAAGTGTGTAATGTTCCTAGGCTATTTCCTTCAGTTGTTCATGCATAGGACTAAATGTTCCCACCTGATGTACTATAATAGGGGGTGGTTTAATTTCCATGTCTATGGTCTTTTTTTTCTCTGGTTCACCCTCGTCACTAAGATTTTCGAATCTATTTTTGGTTTCTAACAGCATTTGAGTTGGTCTCATTATTTGTTGACTGTAAGGTTGTTGTGCTAAATATTGATTATGATTGTTATCCATTATTGTTTACTTCGTAATTAACTTCTTCTACGTTCATATTTATTTAAATACGTGGTACTTTACTGAAATTAATTTACAAGAACCTTATTGTACATTTATGTTTTTTCTTTACCACACTCTTCACAAAATCCGCGGAGAGTAAGAAGAAGCATCTCCACGGATTAATGGTCAAGCGATTAACACTAAAATACCTTCTATCACTTGCTGATAATCTCAAATATCAGAGCTCGGAAGACACGTCCGATACGTTTGGATTCTCAAGGGAGACTTTAAACGTATAGAATTCTCAAGCGAGACTTTAAAAAGTATAAATTTGAAAATTATAAAATTTTTTCCTAATGAGTATCGTGGTCTCGGCAATAATTAAAACTTGTTTCGTTCATATATTAACTTATTATTATGTAATCGATATGTGACGTACTGCCGCTAGATTTAGGGGTTCTTCATGACATACTAAAAATTAAAATAAACAAAGAACACATTATTCAAGGTCTTATCTCTCTTGTTTTACCCTCAATTAGACTTACAATATAAGAACAATAAAATTCACATAACACAATACACACCCATTTAAAAAAATTATTTTATTTTTAAGCCATTACTATTAAATATATAATTTCCTTTTGTTTTGTTTCAAAATTAAATTGTCGTAATGGTTAGTACTCGATTATTTCTAACATACTTTTAGAATGCTGTCTATGATTTACCACCTTTACATATATCGTTGCCTTATATTTACAATGTATGTATTGCCATCTATTACTACAATACAAAATTAAGCTTTTAAACCTATAATATTATTAAATGCAAGAATCTACTATACTACAAGCAAACTTATTATTATACCAGTTACTATAGTAGATTAAAGTTCACTTTAGAAAAATCCAACAATAATGGTACAAATTTTTTCAATCTTACTTTAATTGCAATCGCAATCTTACTTTATGTAAAGAAAATATAAAAAATAATTACTTCATAGTATACCAAGAAAATCTGGTTACAAAGATATATAAATTGTACGTCTGATAGTGAATATAAATATCAAATAAGTATCATAAATAGTTTAAGATACAGAGTATTAACAGAAAATCTTAAATATAGATTGAGGAAATATAATATTGATACAGAACGCAAAAAGCAAAGCACTACTAAAACATTTTTTCCTAAAACTAAAGACTAGGAAAATAAAATAAAGCAATCTTTAGTTTATAGTATTTATCGTTCTCAATGTAATAGAAACTACATAGGTGAAACTAAACAATACTTAGAAAATAGATTTAAGTAACATATATCTTCTTGTAATAAATTTATTTTAGAAATTCTACAGCTCTTAGTAAACGGATTGTTAGTAATTCACATAAATTTTATTTTAAAATGAAAAAAATTAAAAATTAGAAAATAATTGGATTAAACGTAGAATTTATGAATCTTTGTATGTATATTAAAAAAAGATAACAAATTAATTAATTTTAAAAGAGATACAAATAACGTCAGTAATATATACAACCAAATTGTATTATAAGAAGTATCTCATTGGAACGTACTTTTTAATAGTGCTTATCTTTACCCAAGAAAATTGTTTTATAATAAAATAATAAAATAAAATAAAATAAATAATAATAATACTCATTATAACATACGAAATATAGATAAGTATTCATAAGTTTGTTTATTTCATGTATTTTCTTAGGTTTTGCTTTGACTTTAGTTAATTTAAAAATATTATAGATTTAAGCAAAAGTTTAATTTTGTATTCCAGTAATGAATGGCAATACATAGACAGTAAATGTAGAGGCGGCAAAAGCAAAAAACAGTATTCTAAAAGTACGTATAATAGAAATCAAACTCCTCCCTTGCTGACGTTTCGGTTGTATAATAGAAATGATCGAGTAATAAAGGTGACGACAATTTAATTTCAAAACAACAGAAAATAATATATTTATTATTTCTTGACTTACTTAATAGTTTTTTATTTTTTTAATCTTGGGTATTTTGAGTCTTGATTAATTTACTTTTTTGTTTTCAAAATATTTATTTCTTCGACATTTCGCCTTTATTATTAAGGCATTATCAGGAAGATATACACATAAAAACTTATTAACAACAAAATTAAAAACTAAAAATTATGATAAATTATAAGTACATTAAACGGAAATAATAGTAGACATTAAACATGAAAGTAACAACCTATGATTAGGTACGTAATATTTTCTTTTTATAAATAAAAGTAATGCGTGTAATAAAATACATGATGTTAATTTTGAAATAATATGTCGTATGTTTTGTTTGTTACATAAGTCTCATTTGAAATTTATAGAATAATTGTCTTTTTTAATAGAAATTGATTTGCATATTCTTCTTTTAAAATAGTTAGATTCACTTTTTAAAATTTTTACGTTGTCATAGTCAAAGGAATGTTTTTTAGTTATACCACAGAGTACTCTGTGGTTATACAATGTTCACTTAAAGCAGTACAACCATCTAGATTGTTTTTCTTACAAGTATTTTTGTGTTGTTTCATTCTATTTTCTAAATATTGCTTTGTTTTACCTACGTAGGTGCCTTCACATTGTAAACACTTAACTTTGTATATTAAATTAGATAGTTTGTTTTTGATATTTTTATCTTTTATTTGTGTGAAAAATTGTTTTGTTGTGTTTTGATTAATACTAACAACTTTAATATTGTATTTCTTAATTTTTTGTTTAATATTGTTGGTAAGAGATTTAATGTATGGTAAGGTAACATAAGCGTTTTGATTAATATTATCAGTTATAATTGTTTTAATAATACTTGACTGAACTTTATATAAAACTAACGGAATAGTTAGAACAAAATGGTATACTAAAAAAGTTTGGTCAGGATGATATATGAATTTTTTTGCTGAAACTGATAATAAATATAAACATAGTACAATTAACACACTAGTAGATAGAGCCGTATCTCTTACCAGTCCTGAATTTAGATACGAAACTATTAAAACAGTAAAAAAAGTATTATACACAAACAATTATCCCAAATCACTAGTAGAAAACGCAATTAAAACCAAAATTGATAAAATATAAAACACACATAGAACTAAAAAAACAATTATAACTGATAATATTAACCAAATCGCTTATGTTACCTTACCATACATTAAATCTCTTACCAACAATATTAAACAAAAAATGAAGAAATACAATATTAAAGTTGATAGTATTAACACACTGTGGTATTAATCAAAACACAACAAAAAAAATGTTCACACAAATAAAAGATAAAAATAACAAAAACAAACTATCTAATTTAATAGACAAAGTTAAATGTTTTCAATGTGAAGGCACCTATGTAGGTGAAACAAAGCCATATTTAGAAAATAGAATGAAACAACACAAAAATACTTGTAAGAAAAACAATCTAGATGGTTGTACTGCTTTAAGTGAATATTGTATAACTAAAAAACATTCCTTTGACTATGACAATTTAAAAATTTTAAAAAGTGAATCCAACTATTTTAAAAGAAGAATATGCGAATCAATTTTTATTAAAAAAGACATTAATTCTATAAATTTTAAAAGAGACTTATGTAACATAAACAAAACATACGACATATTATTTCAAAATGAACATCATGTATTTTCTTACACGCATTACTTTTATTTATAAAAAGAAAATATTACGTATCTAATCATAGGTTGTTACTTTCATGTTTAATGTGTAGTTTATTTCCGATTAATGTACTTATAATTTATCATAATTTTTAGTTTTTAATTTTGTTGTTAATAAGTTTTTATGTATACATATATCTTCCTGATGATGCCTTAATAATCAAGGCGAAACGTCGAAGAAATAAATATTTTAAAAACAAAAAAGTAAATTAATCAAGACTCAAAATACCCAAAATTAAAAAAATAAAAAGAAAATAATGTATTTAATAGTAATAGGAAAGATAATAATAATAAATTAATATATCAATTAAACAAATTTTTCATTAGAGAATAATTTTATAATTGTGGGAAAAAAGGAAAGAAATAGAAGAAAGTATATAAAGTTCCTTGATTAAGAAATCACAGTTATTCAGTGTACTATTTATTAGTTTCAAACAAGTAATAAATCGCGCTCTAATAGATGCCAACATTATAGGGTGAAAAATTACTGTTTATGGTGCAACCCTGCTTCAAACGTCATGTTTCTTGACCTTGTAGCACATATGTGCTTGTAGTCAATGACCTTCTATTTGTCAAATAATAAGTGAGGTTAGAGTTGTTTATTTCTAAACATAAACTTTATTCTATTTTTACTATAATAATCGTTGCAGTACAAATTTAGATTGTGCATTAGCGAAGCAATTAATTGAAGTATTAATTCGTCAAGATTGTGTTAAAATGGCTTCCTTAGGATCAGCGGTAGACTCATTAAGTGCTGCTTTGAAATGTAATATAATTCCCAATCAAGAGTATCTCCTACAAGGATCAGTACTAGATCAATACGTAGAAGTGCTTTTGCACAGATTACGAGGTCTCTGTGATAACGTAGACACTGGTCCCGAACCCTTTCACGATCACGAAATGTGCTTCACGTTACGAGGAACCACGACGGGCTCTCCGATGGTCCTACCATTGCGGGTGCGACGAGCTTTGGATACCCCCGATGCCCCCTATCAGTTGAGGTACATCGGACAACACGAAATCGGAGATAAAAACCGACCTACAGTAGTAAGATCCAGTATTGATATGGCCTGCAGTTCGAGCATCGTCGATTTTCTCACCGAGTTGGGATGTCGGATTGATTTTGAATACATCGCTAGAGGCTACATGTTTAGGAAGGGTCGCATGAAAGTAACGGTTTCTAAAATATTCAAAGTCGGCGGGATGGTGAATAAGGTGGGGGAAAGCGTCGAGGCTATTTCGCAGAGTTATTTGGTGGAATTAAGTGTGCTGGCCCCGTCTGGTCAAGACGCTATTGCGGAAGATATGAGGATATTTGCTGAGCAGCTTCGTCCTTTGGTGCAATTGGAAAAAATTGACTATAAACGGCTTGGGAATGTACCTTAGTTTTTTATCTTAGTTTTTTTATCTTAGTTTTTTTATCTTAGTTTTTTTTATCTTAGTTTTTATTAACCTTAATTAATTATTATTACGTGTAGGTGATAAGCATTTGTTTTCTATATGTATTTAATTTGCAAATATGTATATTTTGCTTGAAAAGATTGTGTTTGAAAAGATTAATTGTATCTCCAATATTAGAAATAAATATTAGAAGTAAATATTAGAAATAAATAAATTTGTAAAAAAATGACTTACCGATAGTAATTTTCAACATCGTTATTAATACTAACAGGATCCAAAGTTTGACCTTTACTCTTTCTCATATAGACTACCATATTTCTAAATTCAGCCTGATTTAGTAGGTTATCGCTATCTTGGTCAAAAAATCTACAACATTTATGTTAGTCATTTCAATATGTAAACGATTATTCTATAGAAATTATGTAGGTGATATATGTAGTGATAGTCTCGTTCCTAATGCTAAATGAGAAATAATTAAAGACATACTTAAAAATATATCTGCATCTTATCTCAGCGGCAAGGCCCCCATGTGTCGTCTTTGGCTCGAGAGCCGCCAACAAATACATAAACTCCTTAAAAGAAATTGCATAGTTGTTCGTCAGGCAAGCCGACCGGAACAAATGTGGTATATCCTGCTTCGTCCAGCCACAAAGAGTCATAAACTTGTTAAAAGGGGCCTTCCCCATGAACAAAGCGGGGAAGCACAACACCAAAAACTGGCTCAAGATTTGCTTCTGCATCTCGACAGTGAATTCGGCACTGTTTATAATTTGGTCGTACATGTGTTGACTAAACGCAATTATGTGATTATCGCTCAACTCGAAGAAGTTCCCGCAAACGTAATAGTCTTGATCGACGTTTCCGGCCCTATTCCTGGCGATATTCAGGAAATCGAATATTTCCGGCGAGCGCAAGCTATCGTTTAGCTGCATCCTCTGAAGCTCGTTTTCCGTGGTCCACTTAATTTTTCCCCGATACTTCCCCATGGCCACCCTAGCCTTCCTTTTGTTCTCCGCCGAGCATTTTACTTCTATGACGATATTATAAACGTTAACTAGAGAGTTCCCCGGGACCCAAACCTTGTAAATTCTCCCGATTCGGTCTGGTTGCATGTCGAAGCCCATGATCTCCTTGATTTCCGCGTGGATGTCGCCTTGCCAGCTTTGCCCAGCGGGAACTTTGATGTAAGGGATCCAATATACCCCATTGTCGATTAAAGTTAAAATGGAGTTGTCCGAAACGCAAACCACGGAAAACGAAATAACGTCACAAATGTCGTGCGGGTTTGCAAAGGACATAATTTCTTGAAATTACCATTTGCCTGTTTTTATTTAAATTTCTTGGAAAATTTGTACCTAGTTGTTATTTATAAACATAATATCACAAAACATTTAAAATAAAGAATGACTTGTCAAGATGACAAATGCAGCTTTGATTCTCTTCTTCTTGTATGTTGTTAGGTGCATTGCTTAACTCATAGATTACCATACGAAGGCTGGTCGTTGTAATTAACCCATAGTTACAGTGTTTACAATTAAGACTCGAACACACATATCGCCATACGTCGCATAGTGCGTTGCGGTGGAAAATGTTATTTTATAAATACATGCAGGTCGTGATTCGTATATATTGTTTAGTACATGATTGTTATATTCGATTGAAATTGAAAAAGTATCCGACGACTTGTTTTTTGTTTGTGAAGTGATTTTAAAGTCGCTGTGATGGGTCCCACAGCGTAAAATGTGTGCCCCTGTCCATACCCCGCGCGTATTGGTTCATATATTGCTGGTGTGCGTGGTTTCTGTGAATTTAGGAATAAGTAAAAATAAGCATTACCTATGACAAATCAGTAGCTAATTGAAATTCTCTCCTAGTGCAAAAAAAAATCGAAAAAGTACTGCATCAAAGAGACGATATAGAGGGAGAAAAAAACATTACACATAAGTGACAAAATTTAAGTTTATGAAAGAAAATACACATTTGAACACAAAAATGAAAGTATTTTATGAATGTAAGAATTACCTACTAAATAAATTACATTAGTGATGTTTTTTTATAAAACAATTTGGACACATTGTCGATTTATCTTTGCATTGTAAGCAGTATGTAGTAACTCGAGGAGTTATACTAGCTTTATCAGCTTCACGCCTTCCAATCTCTTGCCAATTTTTGATATAACAGCTTATACATTGTTTTTTTATTTTCCTATTCCGTTTGTCCACGTCATACCATTCTCTAAATTCATGTTTTACCAAATTACTTGGCATACGATTTTCATTCATTGTACTAACATCCACTAAATTCTCTTTGAATGTGGTAATGGATATTGTTTTTTTTGATACGATCTTGTAAATTATATAAGCATTTACTACAGATGTACCGAAAATTAATTCCATTGCAACTTTGTGATATCATTTCATCGATTTTCGTACTGCCGAAGAGTAACTAGAGTACTGGTCAGACAAATCAATGCCTGTTTTCCTGCATTATAATCTTGCAGTATTTTAGTTTTCAAATTTCTTCTTGGTTTCTATTTCTTTTACCAGTAGGGGTTATTTCTATGGAATGTTGTGTGGACAACACAAGCACATCCCTTTTGGGTTTTCACTTCACAATAACTATTTCCTTTTCATTATGCATTCCAACAATTTCATTTTTAGCGAGCTTTTTGTTTAGCACCTCCTTTGGAATACCTTTCCTGTTTTTCCTCAAAGTTCCTGTAAAGTGGGTATTTCTCTGAAGTAAACATTCTGCCAATTCTACCGACGTATAATAATTGTCTGTAATAAATAAACGTCCTTCGCCAAAATATTTTTCTCCAAGCTTAAGTACAACATCTGTAAAAAGAGAAACGTTTTTCCGGATTGTTTCATTGTTACCTTGATAAATTTGAATGCCGTAGGTGTATCCAATACTATCACAAGTTTTAAATAATTTTACTCCATATTTATGTTGTTTACCTGCCCAGCCTGCACTGAACGTTTCAGTTCACGTTTCTCCTTTGCAAGTTTAAAGAATCAGAGGATATGTAACCAATTGTTGTAAAATTTACATACCCTTTATGTGCATAGTAAAAACGTAATCAGTGGATACATAAATGAAATGTAAATGTAACATAAATAAATTATTTATATTTAATGTAAATGTAACGGGAACATTATGAAAAAATAACTCAGTTCCGAAACGTTGATCGAAGTTGGTA
>JAWQRP010002954.1:0-14321 GCA_033557875.1 Quadriops clusia | reverse complement strand
GTCTCTACCGGTGTACAATCGGTCCCTAAGTAAAACATGTCGAGTGTCCACCCGTGAGCATGCGGGCCGGTAATGTTGACGCGGAGTGACCCACCGGTGGGCATGCGGTCTTCAACGTGTTAAAGGATATGTTATGGTTGACGAAGATTTGGTGACTGTTAAAACGGTAACCTTTCTAATTTTGGTCTAGTACAGTTAAACCAGATTTCAGAATTTTTAATGAGTGATACTGTTTTACTCTCATTCATAGAAAATGCTTAAATCTGGTTTAAAAGAGATTTTACTAAATTGTTAAAACTTAACTGGGAAGGTTAGAATTTTGGCAACCGCTAAAATTACATCTACCTTAAAACGTAATTTATCTTTTATGATCACAACTGCATAAGTTTACTTAGGTTTTTTCTTGGAAATTTTGGTCAGGTTCAAAGAAAATTACAAATCAGATATAGTTCTTTTTTAATGTTTCCTCAGTTGCGTCTACCTATTAAAAAGGTTTAAAATTATTTGGTCAAAAAACAAATCTTTTACGATGATATGTACTACACGTTTAGCTACAGTTGCATGCTTACCCATCAACCACACGAAGGATATTGATTTGGACAATCCTCGCTTGAATATGACACATGTCATGGATAGATCGAGAAATCTCAGTCCATAATTTGGCTTCGAAAAATGCTTTACGTGACATCTCTATATGATGTCTTATAGCACATATATCATATCGCTAACGAGATTGCACGATAATCGGTGGCATAAGTTGACGAAATACTGAATCAAATATTGGCATAAATTCAGACATAGGCGGTGAGTACAATTCGAGGACCAATCGCATCCGATAGCTGAAAATGTGAATGTATTTGTTTTGCTCCTGCAAGTTCATAGATTTGACCTCGATTTATATCAACATCTGTTTTATGCATTTATTTGAAATAAGCTGCCGAATTAAGTGTTTGCACGGCACCGGGTGTTTTAAGTCTCCGGACCACCATTGTAATTTCTTTACTTTTGAATATAATTTATCACGGTAATATTAAACAAAATTCTTAATAAAATGCGAGTACACATTAATTAGTTCCGGTTTAGGAGCAGCAAATTTATTTAAAGATACGATTTTTGGTAATTTTATTTTGTGGAGTTTGCAATAAAAATATAATGGTTGGGCAGAAATATATATTTTTACGCAAACCTAAAAAGTTTTCACATACAAAAATTTATTGTCGTAATATTAAACTTTTGTAATGTATGTACAATAATCATTAAAATATACAGGGTGTCCCAACCTCGGCGGATCGGTGAATTGTAGCTTTATTACTGAAGAAAGACCAAATGTGTAAATACAAAAGTTATATTGCATTAAAACAGGTACCTTCTTAAAATATTTTTTATCTTCAAATATAGTTAATGTTATACAAAAAGACTAATTGTTTAATCTATTTTTATAATATGAAAAGAATATAATATCATTCTATTAAAAAAAATTAGTTAGTGTCATTTCAATTTTAGCGTTTTTAATCCATATTTTTGAGCTCCTATTTAGTAACAGGAAAGTGAAACGGACTGGATTCGCATCGGGCAAGCTTCCGCTTGAGACACTGATCAATTTAAAATCCCCACCTTTAACCGTTTCTCTGAGAATTAATTTTAAGTAATGTTTTGACCAAAAATTATCTAAAAAAAAATTAATATCTCCAAAAATATTCATTTTAGACAATACAGACCCGTTACCTTTGGAAAGGTCTAAATAAGTAGATTTAAGAAAAAAGCTTAAAATGGTGGGGTGCCATTTAAGAAAATGGACTTGATGTCCCCTGTGTGCCCCCTAACTATATTTGGAGTTAAAAAATATTTTAAGAAAGTACCTTTTTTAATGCAACTATTTCAGGTGCCATTTGCAACTTTTAAAAATTTTACAATTTATAAGCAAAGTTATAAAGAACTCCTGATGTTCAGGAACTTTACATATTATACCAAGACTGTGCTCTTTTTTAATATTCTCAGCAATTAATGCCCTAAGGCCAATCGTGCATAAGTTTGACTCAAAATAGTTATTAAAAATTTTTAAAATGTCTAAAACTAATTGTGCAATGCCAAGTTTAGGGGATTTTAATATTTTTCCCCCTTCATGTGAATACATTTTATGTACCAAGATTAATTGGTATTTGTCCTCCACTGCAGTATCTTCATCAATTAAGTTTAATTGACATGTTCAGCAGTAAAATTTTAATAATAGTTTGTTGCAAATGTAGCCCGTAAAGTATGTTACTGCACAATCTTCAATTTTCTCGGCCTCTCAGCCCCCATCACTATAGGGATCATTCTCTATACCAGAATGCTCTAAACTTGGTTCCTTTGACGTTGTTGGTTGTTGTAATTTGTGTGTGCAAAAAGGGGGCTCGCTAGTTATTAAAAATACATCTGCATCCTCCTCACAGTTGACTATTCAGAAGGCTTTAAACTATTAAGGGAGCAACTACGAAATTTTGTTCTAAATATTCTGCCCGTTGGATTAGTATTAAATCCTCTCTTCTTTCTACAAATACAAAAAAAGTTTCTATGCAGTCCTGATTAATTCGGTATGTCAGCAAATAGTTAGTATCGTGAATTTTACGGTCAATTCTGATTAAATCTTCTTTTACCTGCTTTAATCCTATTATCGTGGATACAATGCCATCCATAAATGGAGGCCTAGAGTGCAAATCCTTTTTAAAAGAACATTTTTTAACTCTTTTAAAGATATGTATGGCAGATTCTAACACCCGTTCTTGCGGCTCAGAGGACGTGTAACCTCTTTTTAAAGGGTTCAAGTGACTATGAATTTTTGAGTTGAGAATATCGAATAGGTCATTGACTAACTCTATAAAATTTGCAGTGGATTTTGCATTGGAGTCTGTAATAAGGCTTTTTTCAATTAATGTTTTTATGGCAGCACTGGTTGTTCGGCTTAGCACCTGAAACGCATGACGTTTTTTGAAAGGCTGTAGGGTTCATGTGATTCTCTGTAGAATGCATTAAACGGTACGTATATTAAAAGTCATTTTGTACTGAATGATTGAAACAGCCACCGGAGTAGAGACTGTTTGTAAAATAACTTTCGTCTTCATTCCGTCTGTATACTCAGAGCGATCCAGCAAACCAAGCCTGCACGCGGTAGCGCATACCCTATCAGTCGGAATGAACCTGCATAACCTTCATTCACGCCCTGTCGTGTGTAGGCTAAGTGACATACTCACTTAGAATAACCCCACCGAAAGTAGGCGTTACCCACTTGCTACCTCATGTAGCGCCACTCACTTCAACTGCGGCTCAACTCCTAACTAAACTGGTTTCAGCTCCTATTTCGACGACCGTGTATTTCAACGTATCGAGCAATATGTTATATGTGCTTATAGTCACTGCTGGGGCCCAATTTATGAATACTATTATCAATTTAAAATCACATAAAGAAATATGAACTTGATAGATATATCACACTTATTGTATTTATTTTTTTTGGTTCCGAATCAAATACAGGCGATAATTACATGTTAAGGCATTTATTCACTTATACCAGTGAGTACAGTAAAACCTCGATATAACGGACTAATGTGGGTGATAAGGTATCCGATAAAGTCGAAAGTCCGTTATAAGGAAATAAGTTTTTTTACAAGGTCAGTGAACTTAGAAATAAATAAACTATTTAACTTAGTAAATGAAGTAATAAATGTATTCATTCACTTCCAGTACACAAATTAAACTACATAGATTAATGTGAAATCCATGGTATTAAAAATGAACATGCGCAAAGCAACTCAGGAGATTCCTATATAACTTTTTGGATTGATCATTATTGTTGTATTCGTGATATATAACATTTAGATTTAAACATAAATAATAGTTTTAATCCAAAAATTAAAATGTAGTTCTTATTTTTAATGAACTTTTAAGTGATTTCTCTCCAGAGCAATAAAACATGTAAAGAAAGAACATACAGACCTACTACAAAATTAATTTTATGTTTAATTTGACCAGAATCCCAGAGATCAATCTAAAAAATTTTAAACAAGAAAGTTTAAAGAAAAAATTCAATAATGCGAACAAAATTTTATTTTCGTCACTTTTTATTACAGGCAAGGTCAAGGGACAAACGCCAAAGGTAGAAAAACAAGAGAAGAAGAAGAAGAAGACGGGACGTGCCAAGAGACGTATCCAATACAACAGACGATTCGTCAACGTTGTTGCCACTTTCGGCCGCAGAAAGGGACCCAATTCTAACTCTGCTTAAGGCGAAATAAATGTTTTAATTGATCTTGAGATTTTCTTTTTGTCCCAGAAAATATTCCTTTTTGACAAGTCCTTTGTAACGTTGCACAATGAATTGTTTTGTTGTAAGAAAATTATTTAACAATGGAAAAAAGTATTTATTATCAGGAATATATATCGGCATTGTTAGAATTTATAGCATATCTAAATTTTTATCTCAAAAGTCAACGTTATCTTTGAATATCTTGTATTATTTTCTATTTGATAAACGTGGATGTAGTATCATCAATAAATAAAAAGTGGTAAGTAAGAAATTGACCATATTTATTCTAAATAGACACTATGACTTACTAGAACTATTTCTATTAATTTAAGATTTTTTAACATAAGTATACGCATTTTCTTGTATTTTTCGTGCATGTTTATTAATGGATTTGATTGTCCAGCTATTGTAAGATTTCATTTTAGTAAGTTAATTCTGAGAATCATTTCTATATGAACCAACAATTGCCAATCTTAAAAAATATAAATGCTAATGGAAAACTACTAAAATAAAAGACTCAGTTTTAATTTGTTAGACTTTAAGTAACGGATATATACATTTTATCAATTAAACAGATATGCTATATATATATAAAATTATTGAAAATGTAAAATAAAATAAGGTCACAACATATCTACCATCTCAGGCAATCAATTAGAGTGTGTAATTCACAGGGAAGCCAACAGGTCATTGAACGGAGTGTCTGGCTGATCCTTAACTTTCTCAAAGGTCTCCACAAAAGTCTGCTTCTGCTTCGTATTCGTTAAGTTATTGTAAAAATCTGCAGCCGCTATGCACAAAATTTTCTTGTCTTCGTATTCGTAGCGACCTATTCTGGACTGCACGTATGGAAAAAGAGCCCGGAGCCATTCATTTGTGCTAGCACTGATGAAGAAACAGGTTAAGCACCATGTTGCCATACCAATTGGCACGAGTTGTATAAAGTTTGTTAAACTGAAAACTACCCAATCTTGTAAAAGTAATAGCTGGGATTGGCATATTGCACATTCGAAAACCTAGAAAATAAAAATTGATAATGAAATTATAACTGAGGAAGATAATATATATCTATATATTCTGTGTAAGACCTTTACCTGAAATACTACACGACTTAATAGTTTAGGATGACGTTGTTGTGGAGATAAAAATTCGCTAATGACTTTAGTTAAAATGTCCGAAGGAGGGAAAAAGTCGTTTAATATGTATGGTAGTACAGCACATAATAGTTCGACTTCAGTCGGATAGCCTTTCTTAATCTTATCGAAAATAGCTGATACTTTCTCTATTGTTTGAACCAAGTTGTCTGGGTTGCTTTGCACTATTCCGTTGGATTCCTCTGTATTTTGTAGCTGTCCAGCGCATTCTACAAGTGTAAAAGGTATAATACAACATAATTTGTTTTCTACTGCTTTTAAACGAAATAATACTACTTTATTTGAATTATTGAATATAGAATAAGGTCATCTTATTGAATTGCAAACTACATAACTTTCTAATTCTCATGCATTGAATTGAACTGCTGTAAGTACAAACAAAATAATTTATAACTTTTATCTGATATAATGCATGTTACTTTTTATAAATTCAAAATAAATTTTACAGTCAAAACAATAAGAATTGACGTACAAAAGCCAAAAAAATACGGATGTATAGGATGATAACCTCTCCTGTAGATGACCTACAAGTGTACTGTTATCATATGTGTACATATTTATAAGGTTCCAATTTTTATTGGCATAAGGCGTCTAAATTCTGTTATTTACGGATATATCCAATTTCAACAATCCAATTATATGTTGGTTTTTTCATATAGAAAGATGGTGAGAATAGACGACAAAGTTGGTGATGACGGGTTTCTGTGGAAAATTGTGAACTTTAGGGAGAAGATTCAACAAGAACAGGAATTTTCTTCGGGGCCCTTTTACACTAGAACTGGTGGCTGCAAAATGGAGATAAAGTTCAACTTCCAAGGTGCAGAAGCAAATACCCCTTATTATTCGGTGTTGCCTGGTGAATATGATAATTCTATCAAGTGGCCGTTTACCGGTTATTTTCATCTAAGTCTATTGAACACTACTGAATCTGGAGAAATAAAAGAAGATAAAGTATTGCGCACATTTGGACAAGGTCTAATGATGGAAAAACCCATTAGTGAAAAGAGTGATGTTATTCCTTTGGTTACTTTCCCAAATAAGTATGATATCCTTGACTGTATAACGAGTAACACAGTTGCATTTTTAATTAGAATTGACGAGTTTTAGTTCATAGATTTATGTTTTAGTTGTATATAATATAAGAAATAATTATAATAGAATGTTAAAATGAAGTATGGTGGAAAATGAGTAATAAAAGAATTAACCAATGTAATAAATAACTTCCTACATCATTGGTGTATTTTCCCACTACTGGATTGAAGCCTTGGCCATTCTATTCCCTGAACATAAATATATTAAACGTAGTGTAAATTCAGGTCAATTGAGTAAGACCTTAGTGTTTGTAGGCAAAAAATCATTTTTATATTAGGATGCACCCACAAGTAAGACTTTATCGAAGAGTACAACCACTTAGAAATCTAAATTATTTTCAACATCGGAAGCAAAACAATTTTAAAACCAACTCTAATGCATATTCAAAGTAAATAATGAAATTTATATCTGTGAAAACAATAATTTTATTAAAACCTTAAACAAAGACTAATTAACTTATTTGGAGAATACAGACCTGTGTACATGCAAGTAAGGAGCAGTTGTACCGCCGGAAGAGCAATAACAGGATTCGAATTCTTCATTTTAGATAAAGCAAACTTCATAATTTGTCCATTCAATTTTTCAGGCAAACTCTTCTTTATTATCAGTCTTTCCAGACCCTTTATGATGGTATTATACAAAGAAGCATTGAATTTTACCATTGCTAAACTGGTAAGAGCAGCTTGTACAACAGTTTGCACAAATTCGGTCTCCAAATGCAGTTCGTCTATGTTTTCAATTAAATAGAATGAAAGTGCCCACACCAATAATGCGTGTTCTTGAGATTGACTCAGTACTCTAACAAAAATTAAGGATATAACCAATTAATTAAAACCTTTAAAAATATAAATAAAAATAAAAAAGCAGTACTCACCCTATGGTTACATTTATATTGCATTGAACATACTCAACAGCTACAGGTAAAAACAGCTGCATCTCTTCAGATACCCCACCAATAATAGTATTAGCTAGTATGCAACCTTGCAAAATATACAGAATACCATGCAAGCTTGATATCCGAGCTGGAAGAAATGCACTTTTCAAGCTTTGCGTTAGGATTTTTTTTATTGATTCTAACGTCTCCATGTCCTGCAAAATTAAAGAAATATTAATAAAGCAAGACCGAACCATTTGACTTGTTTAAAAATACTTACTGGAAGAAGAACGGCAGCAGATTTGCAAATGCCTATTACTAGGTATTGGTGAAGGATCTCGTCATCAGTTGTGTGAGTTTTATACAGATCCAAGCAAGACTCTAACATCGAAGTAAATTGAGATTTTTCCGTGAATAAGTCAGATATCAATAGAATTGACTTGACTACTTCATGTAATATTCGTAAAGGGGTTGTAAGCTTTAAGGAAAAGAATTACCATACAAATGATTTTTTAAATGAATTGAATTATATCATTGATTAATACTAACTTGAGCTTTTATCCACTGAGAATACTGTTCTATCAGAAATTGAATACATGAATTCAAATCCAATCCACTCTCCTCTAGCATTGTTTGCCTCTTTTTGTAGATTCTCGCAGCTAAACAATTCTCATCAACAATATCTACCATTTTTCCTGAAATCGATAAATACTCTACCGATACTTGGCTGTATGAGTAGCCATCACTTATTTTTTCCAAATTTGGTTTATTGAATACGTTGATCAATTTGCTTTTCGAAAAAGACTTGGAGAACTCGGAATACAAATGCTCAAATATATTATGGATTAATTTAAGTTTTTGTACACTGCAAATCAGATTGTAAAAATAATTAAAATATTTTCTTTTTTTCTCAGGGCTTTTAGGTCTTAAATAAATGTCCATTTAAAACTTTATGTTTATTCTATATTCATTTACATTTATAAGGTAGAGTAAATATTGTTGAAAAAGTAGCATGTAAATGATTTTAATTTGCAACGGTCTCTTATGTATGTAATTGATTCGGAATTTTATATTGTTACATCCTGAAGAGGACCGAAAACAGCAAACGATACTTAAAAAATAATTAAATAAATAAACATACAAGTTTGAGAAAGACCTTACCTATTTCAGACCTAATAATCCTGAGAATAGGTAAATAAATATGAAAAAAAATATAATACTCACCTAGTGCTTTTGTCCTCTATGTATAAATCCCGAGGTACATGAATTATTTTAGAAATATTTCGATTGCCAGGTACTGGTTCGTATAGCGTTTCAATGAGGAGGGATGTAATAGCTTGGACAGCTAAACTCGATGCATGAGTAATAGCATTAAGCTCCTCAGGAACACAATTTTCGTTTGGAGTCGGACTTAATACGCTCAGCAAACACATCCAAGTTTCTTCAAACTGTTGACGGCTAGTCCATCCAAGTAATGTTATCCTGAAAACAAGTAGCCACAAGATAATAGAGACATCCAAATCCGCAAATGTTTATTCTCCGATTTGAACATACCTAAATATAAATTCTTCCAGAACTTCGACTTCTTGCAGAAGTTTTATAGGTAAAGGAGGGACTTGTGTGTTAAAACTACCGGACAGAATCGGTTCCCAACCGCTTTTCCATGCGGTTGGGGGAGTTAAAATATAAGAGTTCACAAGAGGCAATCGAGCCAAACTAACAATTATACTTTTAATTTTGTTCAACAAAAATATAGGAATATTTACTCTAGAATTTTGATTTTTTTGAATCCAAGCTGTTAGAATCGACAACTGGTAGCAAGTGAAACCTGCTGGTAGAGTGTTTATATCATCTAAGGCAGACTTTAAACCGTCTTTATGTACAGAAGGTAGCGGTTCCTCATCTAGCAATAAATAACTAACAACATTAAATATACTATTTACGGATGAACACAACCATGATGCATAACTATCTAGAGCTAGCACGTTTGATAAATTACTCTGTTTAAATATGATATCGGCACAGCTCAAGGATAAATCAAAATAATTTATATTTATATTATTTTTATGTACATCTATTAAATAATTAACACTCTCGAGGCATAGGACCGCAAATTGTACGAGGTCTTCTAAACTTTCGTCTGGTATTTTTACACAATCAGGTAGGGATAATGAGTTAAGGTAGTGACAAACAGATGGAGTTATGCTATTGAAAAGTAGCCAATAGTCACAGTCTTGTAATAATTCTGTTAATTCCGAGGTGAATGTAATTTCATCGGGTTTAGGTACCCTACCTCTGACGTTATAAACCTGATGCATTTTTGGCAGTAGAGATACAACTTGTGAAACATCTTGTAATAAAACAGCTACACTAGCTCTCAATAAAGTCGAATTTTCCAAATTCTCACTCTTCATTTTACTAATGCACCATGCAAAACAATCTTTCAGTATAATTTTATTAAAGCCTTTGTTCTGCATTATTTCCAGCAGATCCTCATAGTTCAATTTACTGAGTAATTCAGAATTTTCAGATCCAATGAGAGTTGTATTGCTGCACCTCACTTTCACTTGCGAGAGGTACCAGCTTTTATCGATGTCCAATTTCTTTATATACTCAGGATTCAGAGTTCGCCTTTGTTCAAATTCAATGGGATTCAACTCGTAAATGTGCAGGGCAAGTTTGTTCAACAAACTTACCAGAGTTTCATGCTTTCTCGCCAAATTCTTCTCCTCCAGAAACCTGAGTATCTCTTCAAGTTTCCCTTTAGGTAATTGCTTATGCACCTCTTCAGGTGGTAGTGTGAGTAAAAATTCAGCTTTCCGACTAGCCAAATTAGCTACTAATCGCGATATTGCCAATTGCCTCGAATCCAGCAACTTTAGTACCAACATGTGCAAAAGTGTTCCTGCTTGAGAAGAATGCACATTTTCTATGCCACTCAAAAGCTTAATTTTTATTAAAGGCTCAATTGCCCTAAGTTCTCGTGTTGAAACCAGATTCAAAAATATGGCGCTTGTTTCTTCCGTTCGATGGAGAGATGCTAGCAATTCGAAAACTGGAGCCTCTTCTGATAGACTTAGGACCAATTCCATGTGGTTGGCTAGCATCCAAGAAAGTTGTTCTTCGTTTGCTATGTTTTCACCCTGTCAATACAAGAAAATGAATGAGATTTACAAATAAAGTGATGAAATGAAGTGCAAGGGTCACCGTGGAATAGGTTTGCGAGACAATGCTATTAAACTTTCTAGAACTAAATGAAATGTATGTATACTGTAAATTTATTTTCTTTTAAATGAGGCAGAATTAGAAATGAACTTGGATCAGCCCCAATTCTTCTTCTTCTTCTTTTCCTCTTAACAGAGGTTGGCACAGCTCCATAAGGAGCTATATAGCCACTACAACTTGAAGTGAATGGAAAAGAACTCCTTTCCATTCACCGTTATAGTAAAATATTCACTATTTTTAACTGTTTGCTACAATTTTGTGCATTTATTAGTGTTGTTAGTATGTGTGAATATGTGGAGAAAAGAGAGACACAAGATACAAAATTACACGGAACATTTAAAATAAATACTAAAATTTCAATTTTGATCTTTTAACAAAGTTAAAAAGTAATAAAAATGTATTAATTGGCGGAATTTCAATCAATGTATATATACTCAGAGGTAATTGCCATCCCCGATTAGTAAGCTCTTTAATCAAATCATTAATATTAATTTTATTATTGTCACAATCAAAAAATAAATGATTTAAGTTGCCCACCTCGCCACAAGAGCATAAAGGTGAATCAGATTTACCTACATGGTACATAAAGGAAGGTGACAAGACATGCTCAGACCTAAGTCTGCTGCAAAAAGCAATGAATTCTCTTTTCAAATCATGATGTGCCTTAAACCAAGGGTTCAAGGACACACGCGGATGTAGATCGCCCATTCTCTTAGCTTTAGACTGTGAGGAAAGATTCCATTCTGTTTGCCAGGATTCAATAAATTGTGCTTTAAGATTTTTGTTAAATTCACTATTTTCCAATTGTATATCATTAAAGACCTCCCTAATTAGGGCTCTCTTGGCCAACTCATCAGTTCTTTCGTTTCCTTATGCGTAGGCACCCATAGAAGGTTAATGTTTAAATGAGTATTTTTATAAAGGATATTTTTTATTTGCAAAATAATCAGGTGACCACTAACAGCTACCCTAGGAGTAGTAATTGAAGAGAGAACGCTATAAGTCTGAGCAAACAAGAGAGTAATAAATACCGGATTTTACAAAGAGGTCAAAATAGCATAACTTTCCGCTAAAAAGATAGAACTACCGTTAGAAATCCTAGCAGAGGCAGGTATGTCTCCACTTGAAGAACAGAAGACAAGAGCTGATCTCTTGGAGACAGGGTCAACCGACCCATCTGTATAAAAGGTTTCAAAATTCAGAAATTTAGATCTAATTAGGTCCAAAAACACCTGATTAATGTTCAATGCATCTCGAGGGAAACAATTGAGAAAGATATTATAGGAGGAAATCTGAGCCATTATAGGGTAATTAAAGCAACCCGGCTTTGCTACTCTAAGAATATTATAATTAACTGAATTAAAGCAAAAGGAGTTGAGAAAAATCGGAAATTTCTTCTTGTGAAAGAATCTCCCATTGGAGTGGATGTCCTGAATTTCTGTTTAGCTTGGGAATAAGGAACGAGTCTTGAAAATGAATTTTTTTGTTGATAAATTTACCAGACAAAAAAATACCTCTGTCTTTCATCGGTGGAATCTCTGAATCCAGAAGAACCAGGTTGGAGGGGGCGTTTTTCATGGTACCAAGAATTGATCTGCAGGCTCTTGCCTGAACCCTGTCAAACACTTCCCAGGTGGATTTCTTATGTAAACTTAGGATATTACTATTATACTCTAGATGAGATCTGACAATGGATTTGAAAAGGTTCATTAGTATAAGACGATGACTGCCCCATTCCAGTCCGCATAAAGACCTCAGAACATCTACATTTTTGGAGGCTTTTAATTCTTGATTCTTGGCAAACTCTTTAAAATTAAGTTTGTGGTCTATTACAACTCCAAGGTATTTATAATAATTTACATATTCTATCATTTAACCGTCAATATATTTTCCTGGGGGAATATTCAAGTCTCTAGTTCTTGTTACAATCATATTTTTAGTTTAAGTGAGTGATAAGGTTAAGGTGGCTGACCAGTAAACAAACTTATTTGTAAACATTGACATGTGTCCTTCCCTAACGTCAACGACGACTTATATCTATCCCGTCGCGGGAATTTTGAATCCGTTTCGAACTTTTCAGATTTCTTAAAAATTTGGTAATATTTTTCAAAATTTCATAAAGATAAAATGCTCTTTAAGTTGTAACGTGTGTCACCACAGCGAGATTTTGTACGATAATCGATAAGAAAGAAAAAAAAATTATATATTTTGCCAAGAGGGCGTTGTAGATACCTTTCAAATAATGTTTTAAAGCATCTGCGAAAACCTCATCATATTCCGCCTAGTAATTTTTGAGATATTTGAAAAGTGCGGTTTGTTTACTAGTCAGCCCTCTTAAGCTCAAATTTTTCAGGTTACCATTAATAAGTTCAAAGTTACTTTTCCCAGTTTCTAAAAGATCATGAAAAAAATCTGATGACGTAACTAAGGCCAAATCATCAGCATAACTGACAACAAAACCACTTTCTACACCCCGCCCAGTGTGACAAATGTAGAGTTAAACAGAGCAGGAGAGAGAGAGGACTGCCCTGAGGCAGCCCCATGCTAGACAATCTGTACTTATCAGGAACACCTCTGCAGTATAATTTCTTATCACACAGAATGTTATATATGGCTCCCACCAAAGAAGGGGAAAAAGCAGACACTAATAAATTGTCTGTAAGAATTAGAGGGTCTGCGTTATCATATGCTCCCTTAATATGAATGAAGTAACTAGAGAATGTTTTTTCATTTACAGATTTTTCATTAAAATTGTAATTAGCATTTTCACTGCTTCTGTGGTCCCCTTATCAGGTCTAAAACCAAACTGAGAATCTCGAAGGAGGTTGCCCTCCTCCAGATACCAAACAAGTCGGTTACTAATTATTCTTTCGAAAGTTTTGAGAATACACGATTCTAGTGCTATTGGTCTATAATTTTGAATGAACCTGGGATCTTTGGCAATTTTAATAATGGGACATAATATTGATGATGTTAAAGATGATGGAATTTCATTGTTTATGAGGAAGTTGTTAAAAATTACAAGAAGATCTGCCTTAGCGCTTTTTGGAAGATTGAATAAGAGATCATTGTTTATACCATCTTCTTCCGGAGCAGAAGAGGAATTTTTTATTGCGTAGTTTAGTTCTTCAATGTTAAATAAGTCTTGTTGATTAACAAAAAAAAATATATTTCTAATAAGAGGAGCGGACGAGGGAACCAAACAATTCAGAAACTCTTCTTCAAAGTTGTCAATAATGTTGGTAGATTGAGAATTTTTATTGACGAAACCAGTCCTATACTTCCTGATTTCATCCCAGATAAAATTAGAAGGAGAATCTCTACTTAAACCTTCACAAAAGTTTTTGAAAGACGTTGCTTTTTTTGTTTTGAAAATCTTATGAATCCTCTTTTTAACCGCCCTTAATTTGTTGAGCATAGATTCAGTAGGGTTGTTTCAAAAATCTCTAGTAGTTTCCTTTCTCAGTTCTATCCACTTGTCGCATTCAGGGTCCCACCACGGTGCCCCCTTGAACTTCCTGTTAGAGGAGTTATAGGAATAGTTAGGTCTGCTGCATGCTTGATATTATTAAGGGGTTACACCACCTTGAGATTTTCAAAAAATCGATTGTTTCTTTTTCGGCTATAAAAATTATTTATACTTTTAAGAATATTTTAAAAGTTAAATCACTTCAATATTCCAATTTTTTCCGAA
>JAWQRP010002953.1:0-14322 GCA_033557875.1 Quadriops clusia | reverse complement strand
TCGATTATTTTCCACTCTCTCCATGTACATTTCACACTCGCCCCTTTTAAAAAGACCATTTACCCAAAAGTTCTTTCGAAGAACGACGGGTCTGCTAGTATATATATATATATATATATATATATATATATATATTTTTTTTTTCGGACAATCGAGACATAATTTCCTGTTCAAATAAAGCAAGGTTTCCCGAGATAGCGTTTTTTATTCCTGCTCTTAAGTTGTCAGTTCTGTGAGCAAGAGGGCGCCCTCGTCGCTAGCTGAAAGCCCTCGACCCTCTCGTGTGAACGCGCTAAGTATCATTAACTTCGGAAACAAAGAAGAAACGAAAACAAAAGATAAATTATAAAAGCTGCTAAATTAGGGACGTCGCTCCTCTGTCATTATGTAGTCTACTCAGGACATTCAGGATATTCAGTATAATCAGGACATTCACGACAATCTCTGAACTGTTATATATAAAAGACAAATACCTATCCGAACATTTTTTTTTACATTAAACAAATTTGTTGTCAATAAACATATTTCTTTTCATTACTTTTTTGTCAGACTTCGCAGAAGAGTGGCTCCAAAGCAGCCCTGTGTTTACGCAATTTAGCCAATAGACCGGCCTTTAATTCCATCCGGAAGATATCCATCCCACGTGTACACATGTAATGTAATAAAACACCCTCCTGGTTGGCAGTTTTTCAATGGAGCGGTAACCCTAGTAACCTGACACGGGAACAATCGAGAGTGCGGGCGTCAGTCAAGGGTGGCTTGATTCTACAATCCCCAATTACGAGGTGCATGCGCTCGTCTCCGACGACGATTATACTTGAATTACACATCTTTAATCTGGGATAATAACATTGCCGTGATGTTGTTAACGCTTTGGATCGACATATTGTTGTGCTGGCGAGACATTGCCAAGGGGTTGGAGCCGATCACTGACCTTGAAAAATAACTAACTGTATACAAAAATCGCCACCAACTTGAACAAATCACCAACGTTTTACAAATCACCAACTTTAACGAATTAAAAACTTTAATAAATCACCAACTTTAAAAAATCACCAACTTTAACAAATCACCAACTTTAACGAATCAACAACTTTAATGAATCAACAACTTTAATAGATCACCAACTTTAAAAAATCACCAACTTTAACAAATCACCAACTTTAACGAATCAACAACTTTAATGAATCAACAACTTTAACAAATCACCAACTTTAACGAATCAACAACTTTAATGAATCAACAACTTTAATAGATCACCAACTTTAAAAAATCACCAACTTTATCAAATCACCAACTTTAACGAATCAATAACTTTAATGAATCAACAACTTTAATAAATCACCAACTTTAAAAAATCACCAACTTTAACAAATCACCAACTTTAACGAATCAACAACTTTAATGAATCAACAACTTTAATAAATCACCAACTTTAGTAAATCGCCATCTTAAGAAATCAAGTACTGTGTTTCTAAACGACGTCAACTAGAAGAATCGTGTTGTTTAAACGTTTGTTCCAAAACGACGTCAATTAATATTGAGTTGCGTTGTTTATTGATAAGATTCTAAAACGACGTAAATAAATAGCGACGCCTATTAATAGCGATGTCAATTAATAGCGACGTCAATTAATAGTGACGACAATTAATAGTGAGATGAGTTGTTTATCTGTTTGTTCTAAAGCAACGTCAATTAATACTGAGTTGCGTTGTTTATTGATAAGTTCTAAAATGACGTAATTAATTTACGACGATAATTAATAGCGACGACAATTAGTAGCAACATCAATCAATAGCGACGTCCATTAATAAAGACTTCAATTTATAGCGAGACACGTTGTTTATCCGTTTGTTCTAATAAGACGTCAATTAATTCTGAAGTTCTAAAACGAAGTAAGTAAATAGCGACGTCAATTAATAGCGACGTCAATTAATAGCGACGTCAATTAATAGCTACCACAATTAATAGCGACGTAGGTTAATAGCGACGTCAATTAATAGCGAAACGTGTTGTTTGTTTATCTGTTTGTTCTAAAACGATGACAATTAATACAGAGTTGCCT
Source organism: Quadriops clusia (assembly GCA_033557875.1). Lineage (NCBI taxonomy): Eukaryota > Metazoa > Arthropoda > Insecta > Coleoptera > Hydrophilidae > Quadriops > Quadriops clusia. The sequence goes on along the minus strand of JAWQRP010002953.1, from coordinate 12,257 downwards.
ATTAATAGCGACGACAATTAATAGCGACGTCAATTAATAGCGACGATAATTAATAGCGAGATAAGTTGTTTATCCGTTTGTTTTAAAACGACGTCAATTAATATTGAATTGCGTTGTTTATTGATAAGTTCTAAAACGGCGTAAATAATAATCGACGTCAATTAATAGCGACCTCAATTAAAAGCGACGTAAATTAATAACGACGACAATTAATAGCAAAACACCGTGTTTATCCGTTTGTTCTAAAACGACGTCAATTAATACTGAGTTGCGTTGTTTATTGATAAGTTCTAAAATGATGTAAATAATTAACGACGTCAATTAATAGCAACGTCAATTAATAGCGACGCAAATTAATAGCTACGACAATTAATAACGACATTAGTTAATAGCGACGTCAATTAATAGCGACGTCAATTAATAGCGACGACAATTAATAGCGACGACAATTAATAGCGACGACAATTAATAGCGAGTTACGTTGTTTATCCGTTTGTTCTAAAACGACGTCAATTAATACTGAGCTGCGTTGTTTATTGATAAGTTCTAAAACGACGTAAATAATTAACGACGTCAATTAATAGCGACGACAATTAATAACGACGTCAATTAATAACGACGTCAATTAATAAAGACGTCAATTAATAGCGATGTAAATTAATAGTGAGACGCGTTTTAATCCGTTTGTTCTAAATCGACGTCAAATAATACTGAGTAGCGGTGTTTATTGATAAGTTCTAAAACGACGTCAACAATTAACGACGTCAATTAATAGCGGCTTCAATTAATAGCGAGACGCGTTGTTTATCGGTTTGTTCTAAAACGACGTCAATTAATACAGAGTTGTCTATTAATAGCGACGTCAATTAATAGTTGTTTATCCGTTTGTTCTAAAACGACGTCAATTAATATTGAATTGCGTTGTTTATTGATAAGTTCTAAAACGACGTAAACAATTAACGACGTCAATTAATAGCCACGTCAATTAATAGCGACGTCACTTAATAGCGATGACAATTAATAGCGAGACGCATTGTTTATCCGTTTGTGCGCAAACGACGTCAATTATTACTGAGTTGCGTTGATTATTGATAAACTCTAAAACGACGTAAGTAAATAGCGACGCGGATTAACAGCGACATCAATTAATAGCGACGACAATTAATAGCGACGACAAATAATAGCGCGTTGTTCTAAAAAGACGTCAATTAATAATGAATTGCGTTGTTTATTGATAAGTTCTAAAACCACGTAAACAATTAACGACGTCAATTAATACCGACGTCAATTAATAGCGACGACAATTAACAGCAACGTCAATTAATAACAACGTCAATTAATAGCGACGACAATTAATAGCGACGTCAATTAATACAATGAATAGCGAGACGCGTTGTTTATTCGTTTGTTCTAAAACGACGTCAATTAATACTGAGTTGCGTTGTTTATTGATAAGTTCTAAAACGACGAAAATAAATAGCGACGAATATTAATAGCGACGTCAATTAATAGCGACGTCAATTAATAGCGACGTTAATTAATACAATGAATAGCGAGACGCGTTGTTTATTCGTTTGTTCTAAAACGACGTCAATTAATACTGAGTTGCGTTGTTTATTGATAAGTTCTAAAATGACGTAAACAATTAACGACGTCTATTAATAGCGACGTCAATCAATAGCGACGACAATTAATAGCGAGGCACGTTGTTTATCCGTTTGTTCTAACAGGATGTCAATTAATTCTGAGTTGCGTTGTTTATTGATAAGTTCTAAAATGGCGTAAATAAGTAGCGACATCAATTAATTGCGACGTCAATTAATAGCGACGACAATGGAATAGCGAGACGCGTTGTTTATCCGTTTGTTCTAAAACGACATCACTTAATACTGAGTTGCGTTGTTTATTGATAAATTCTAAAACGACGAAAATAAATAGCGACGCCTATTAATAGCGACGTCAATTAATACAATGAATAGCGAGACGTGTTGTTTATTCGTTTGTTCTAAAACGACGTCAATTAATATTGAATTGCGTTGTTTATTGATAAGTTCTAAAATGACGGAAAAAAATAGCGACGTCAATTAATAGCGAGACGTGTTGTTTATCCGTTTGCTCTACAACGACGTCAATTATCACTGACTAAACATATTAATAAATTCTAAAACGACGTAATTAATTAACGACGTCAATTAATACACACGTTAATTAATAGCCACGTCAATTAATAGCGACGTCAGTTAATAGCGACGACAATTAATAGCGACGACAATTAATAGCGGCGACAATTAATAGCGAGACGCTTAGTTGACGTCGTTTTTAAAGAAATAAAACAACGCGCATCGCTTAGTTGACGTCGTTTTTAAACAACAACTAAAACAACGCGCCTCACTTAGTTGACGTCGTTTTGAAATAACAAATAAACAGCGCGTCAGAAGATGTTGGAAACATTACCTATTTCGCGAAAGCAAAATATCATAAAGAACGACGGGGCTGCCCAACGACCTTGACAAAATCAATTAGGGGGTAAACGACGCGATTTGCCGTAAAGAGGGGTTGCACTTAATGTCAGCGAGACAATATTTCCATAAAGGTTAATCGTTAATGTAGCGGTCACCGCATTACTGTGATGGCCGCGATAAATGTCACCAAATGTCAACTGATCGCTTATGGTGTTTCGCGCTAACCCCTAATAACGGCCCTGTTTATCAATCTGGCGCCCCGTATCGACCACCGTCGATTGAAATTTTTGCGAAACTGATTGTTCAATTGAAAAGTCGTCGGCTGTCAAATGAACGTCAACGTGTCTGACAGTTGGATAGTTTGACAGCTGTCGGAGTGTTTGACAGTTGTCGGAGTATTTGACAGTTGTCGAAGTTATGAAAAGTTGTCGAAGTGTTTGACAGTTGTCGAAGTTATGAAAAGTTGTCGAAGTTATGAAAAGTTGTCGAAGTGTTTGACAGTTGTCGGAGTATTTGACAGCTGTCATAGTGAAGAAAACGACTGAATTGAACACAGCTACGTTTGGCACTTTATTATAATAGGTAAATAATATTATACAAAAAGCTTAACACTAAAACTTTACTCGCACACAGGGTGACTAGATATTAACAAAAATTACTGTATTGCAAACTCTTTTCGTTTGTTTCGCTTTGTTTTGTTTTCTTTAGATTTGTTTTGTGTTTTTTAGTTTTTTTTGGTTTTTTTGGTTTCATTTAGTTTGTTTTTGTTTTTTTTGTTTGATTTAGTTTGTTTTTGTTTTTTTTTGTTTGATTTAGTTTGTTTTTGTTTCTTAAAGTTTGTTTTTGTTTCTTAAAGTTTATTTTTGATTCTTAAACTTCGTTTTTGTTTCTTAAAGTTTTTTTTTAGTTTTTTGAAAGTTTTATTTTAGTTTTTTAAAAAGTTTTTTCAAAGTTTTTTTTAGAAACCATCATTTGAAGTTGTTCTGTAGAATTGTCGGCTATAAGCCGCAGGGGACCGATCGCATAAACCAAACCAATGACGTTGGTACGCGTACATCAAGAAAAGAAACAGTGGAATCCCAATGAGCAGGGCTACCAACACCGCTATCAGGATGGTTCCATCTTTCTCTGGCCTGTTTCCGTACAGATCTAGGCATCTCATTTCCCTGTGTCTCGCTGTCAAATTGAACAAGCTCTTGCCCTCCATTTCAATGGGGGCCCCGCATTTCACCTCCTTCGCTTCGGTTTCGTTAATTTTCGTGTAAATCGGCATTAATTCCTCCAGGAGCCACTGGTTCTCGCAATCGCAGGTCCAAGGGTTTTCCCTGATGTCCAAATACTTGAGCTTGTCCCAATGGGGCAGGAAGTGGAGCTCTAGATTTGTTAGCTTGTTGTTGTACAATGATAGCTGAAACGAAAAATTAGACAGGTGACAGTTGACAGGTGACAGCTGACAGTTGACAGCTGAAGCTGACAGCTGACAGCTGAAAGTTGACAGCTGACAGTTGACAGCTGACAGTTGACAGTTGAGAACTAAACAATGGACTTACTTTTTGCAAAGGTGGCCAGATTTCATTCTCGAAATCCTTTTTAGACAAAGCCTTTTTGTCTAGTTTCGCCAGAATGTTGTTCATGATGTAGAGTTCGATTAAATTGCCTAATCCGCTGAAGACTTCAGGGCCGATTTGTTCCAATTTTCGGTTGTCGCTAATATTGAGGGTTTTCAACGAGGGGATGTTGGGGAATTTGCTGGTAAAAATTTTAAGTCAAAGTGAAATGTTACAAGTGCATAGAACAAAATCAAATTCTTACTTTTGCTGGTCGAGGATCTTAAAAAGGTTGTTGTTCAAGGACAAATGTTCCAAATCGTGCACTTGGCCCAATTCCGATGGGATTTTCTCAAAATTATTCCCTGAGAGATCCAAAATTTTGATGTTCTTAGGAGTATGCAAAAACCCGGAAGGAATCTCGCTGATTTGGGTATAGCTTAAGTCCAATTCCTGAAAGTGGTCTTATTAAGTAAATAATTCATTAAGTGAATAATTCATTAAGTAAATAATTCATTAAGTAAATAATTCATCAATTAATTAGTCATGTAAGATAAAGTTAATCCTGATGATTGCATCGTACCCTCAAGGTGATGATTCCTGAAATTGCGATGTTTGTCTGGGCATCGAGCGTCTTCAAAGGATTATGACTCAACGAGAGGACTTCGATTTCGTTATCAATGTGTTGGAGCAAATCGTTGTCCAAAGAGTGGATCTGGTTTCCGTCTAACCTCAAAATCCTCAATTTGGGGAGGGGATAGTCAAAGCCATCTATGTGCTTTGATCCCTTAAAAGCTGCAGGTTGTAACTCGTTCAAATTGTTGTAACTCAGATCTAGCTCGACCAGTTCAGTCAAATTTGCGAATGCCTCATCTGTGATGGTTTTGATGAAGTTGTGGCTGAGGTCTAACTTCTTCAAGGTTGATGGTGGAAAACTCTTCGCTATTTCTCTTAAGTTGTTGTTCTGCAAGTTGAGGCTGTTGATTTGGAAGAGGGAGCCGTTGGAGATGTAATATTTAGGATCGAACATTTCGCCATCGAAGGCGATTTCGCTGCAGTCAACATCTGGGTTATCCAAGGAGTCCTTCAGACATTTGCATTTTTGGCACATAGGGGTCCTGCCTAAGTCGTCCTGAGAATGGGTTAAGAAGGGCAGTGTTGCCAAGAAGAAGAAGAAGAGAATTCTGGGGGCACTGGAAGACAAAGGAATGACAAACAAGTATGACGCATAATTTTTGAAATTACCTCTTCATCTGCGCCATTTTGGTTACTTCGAAGTTGCACTTTATTTCAATCGATTTATTTAACTTTAGATTCTTTACTTAATTTACTTTAATTTAGATTATTTACTATAGATTCTTTACTTAACTTACTTTACTTTAGTTTCTCTAAAGGTGAGCTTGATTTCGCTAGATCTTCCATAAACTGTTTAAAATTAGGTGTGTTGGAAAGAATGTATCATAATCAAGTTATCTTATCAGAAGACTGTAAACAGAATTAGAGATAACCGAACGGTTCCACGTAATATGGAATACGAATACACCTGTATGTGTCAACATAATTACATTCGGTTTGCTCGTTTTCATTTTTTAGATAAATATTTGTTGCAACACCAAGAAATTCTATTCGCTCAAGTTATGGTAGTTTATTTTACAAAAGTCAAACTTATAAGTATTGTACAATATAAAATGTTCTTATTTATCATTATTAGGGTTACTATTATTGTTATTGGATTGAATATGGATAAGATTACGAGTTGATTTCTCCTTCTCTGTTGTTTCGGAATCGGTAGGTGTAGTCAGTCAACTTCTTGTAGCTAATGTGCTTCTTCTTGTGAAGGTAGACCAAGATGCCCAAAACGCATAGGGTTGCCAACGTTGCTGGAAATGTTGTTAAGAGAACCCTTATAATATTTGTTTATATATATATAGTAATATATAAAGATTTGTAAGTACCTAATAAAAGTCCTGCCAGGACGAACGAATGAACAGAAGCTTTTGGTAGAGGAGAGCAGTCCAATACGGTTTTGTTATCGCTCAAGTTGTACAAGGTCAAGCCTTTCATGTTTACAGGTGAGGCACATCTAAAAGAAGTTAACATTCTTCTATCAATTTGCCCCTTACTGTTATTAGTCGTGACGTCAGTGGTCCAGAACCGGCTAATATACACTATTATGTAAGAATACCAAATGACTTACGTAAATGAGTTAACATGATGAATCCTAGGTACCCCATCGTACTCACTTTCATGATCGAACCTCTCAGACATAAAGGTAAGGTTGTAGATCAACCAATGGTTTCTGCAATCGCAACTCCAAGGATTTCCAGAGAAATCAAAGTCCTTTAAAGTCTTCCAATCTTCTAGTAAATGCTTGTCTATGTGGGTTAGATTGTTGTTTTGCAGAAGGAGCTGGAGGTAGAACAAATGGCTCATTAACAAAACAATACAAAACGAAACAAAAACAGAATGAAACAAAAACAGAACGAAACAAAAACAGAATGAAACAAAAACAGAACGAAACAAAAACAGAACGAAACAAAAACAGAATGAAACAAAAACAGAACGAAACAAAAACAGAACAAAACAAAAAGAGGACGGAAAAAAAAGAAAAAAAAAAGAAAAAAAAAAAACGAAAAAAAAAAAAAAAGAAAAAAAAACCCAAATCAAAAGAGACAAAACTTACCTTAGTGACATACGGGTAAACCTTCCGATTCTGATGATTCTTTCTATTGATCGCAAAAGGATGAATGTACCCCAATTTTGGATTATTGCAAATATGCAGCTCTCGCAGGTTACTCAACATTCCAAACGTATGTGCCCCTATCTCCAGCAATTCTGGCATATGGCAGAAGTACAGTTTCCTCAAAGTTTTAATATGGGGGAAAGCTCTGACAATGAGACAATGTTAATAATAAATATAATGGTTAATAATGTCCATAATAAAAATAATGGTTAATATTGTCCATAATAAAAATAATGGTTAATATTGTTTAATAAAGACCACTCACATCTTATGGGTGAAATTCCTGATAGGATTGTCGTTAAACCACAAGACCTCAAGACTCTGCGAGTCGTTCAAAGTCTTGGGCACTTCCTCAAATCCATTACCCGTGAGATTAAGCTTCTCCAATTTCTTCGGCGTGTGTAGAAAATGATCTGGCAACGCCGCCAGACCCGTAAAGCTCAAGTCCAAAAGCTGCAATTCCGGTAAATCCCCGATGGCGATGACCGTCTGGGCATCGATGACCTTGAAAGGATTCCCACTTAACACAAGAGTCTCAATCTTAGGAGTATGTTGAAACAAGTCTGCGTCAAGCGTGTGCAAGTTATTCTTTGCCAAGATCAGTGTCTTCAAGGTCATCAAGGGGTAATCGAACAATTCCCGGTAGTTCCCCTTGAAGACACCAGGAGCCAAGTACTCAATCTCATTATTTCCGAGATTGAGGAATTCCAATTTGGGCAAATTGGCGAAAACCCCATTGGTGAGGTTCCCCAAGGAATTGTTGCTCAAATCCAAGGCCACTAGATCAGAGGGAACGAAGGGTTCGGAAATTGTTCTCAACTTGTTGCCCGACAAGTTCACCGCTATGATTGGGTAAGAACTGTTCTTCTCGTTGATCCAAGAATTGCTTTCAAAAAGAATATCCTGGATTGTATCCACTTGAGAACAGTCCACATTAACCCCCGTTAGGTTCTGATTATCCGAATTAGCACTACACTTACATTTGAGGCACAAGGGCGTAATGGCAGTCGAGGGGTTAAAAAGCACCACGACGACCAAGACGGTGAGAAACGATCCAAGGAGGCGAGACATGTTCACTGCAACGAACCAAACTTAACACTTATTGACTTACAATTTTTAGATCCAATTTCGACATATTTGTTTTTAGCACAGAAAGATAAAACGCTTCGTTACACTTCGTTCGTTCTCTCGTAGCCGTACAAAACAAACAAAAAACTACTCACCTAATCACTACCTACTATGATGGCTAAGTCCTTAGGATCCACATAGATGCGTAACCATAGGGTTACTAGGATACGCTAGGGAAACGTCAAAAAAAAATCAAATGCTCGAAGCATAGGCCACTTGATTCCAATGTATTCCGGCACCAAACTATGCACAGAAAACCAAGGGACTACGAATTTAATCCAAGCGAAATAATCTTATCTACCTCGAATGTGTGTACCTAGAGATAGATAAAAAAAGGAAAAGAGGACTCGCACACAAGGTGTCCCGCTCGAATGCACCATAATCGCGGCCGCCTATGGCGGATATAGGAAAACGACGTTAACAAGTGCGAGAAATGCCGTCATTTGCAAAAGCGAAGCGATAAGTTGGTGTACAAGAAAAATATCTGTTTTGGAATGGAATAAAAAAAACACGCTGATATAGAGGAGGTTACAAAACATCAAGTACGTTTTGGGAACTGCGATAGGCGGCGATAACGACAAATAAATAATTATTCACCAGATATTGCGAGCGTAGACTCAAGAGTACAATATCTGGTTTAATGAAATTAAGACTGAGTCATAATCACGAAATCTCAGAAATGACCCCAGTGGTTGATTCGAAAGTGGTGGGGGAAATGTTGAGGGGTTGCGCGATTTAAGTTCACTGCGAACACAAAGAGAACATTAGCAAAAAATATTTTATTTTGTTGCTTATTACATTATTTTTTATTATTATCATCATTACTTAATCATTTATTCACTTCAACTTAACTTATTTACTTCTTAAATATACAATACTATTTAAAGGCACATCGTTTAACAAGATACAAAAAGTATTTTTCATGATATGCAGTTTTTTTGTTTTTTGTTTTTTTTTTGTTTTTTGTTTCTTTTTTGTTTTTTGTTTTTCATCAATTATGTTATTATTACCTACTGGGCCTGTAATTCCGCATTGGCATTTTGTACCATGAGGAGTTCCCTCAATTTCTCGTATACAGGGGAGAATATTTTGGCGTACCCTGTATTCGTTAAGTGGAGGTAATCGTGCATAATGTGGTGCGAAATTGATTGATCACCCTGTATAATGTTGTTGTCGATCGGTACGACCACTACGTTCTTGATTATTTCTTCTTCATTGTTGGCGTTGAATTTGTCCAATAGGAAGGTGTTCACGTGGTCATTTCGCTCACGGTATGGATTCGGGAATTGGCCTCTTGGGAGCAGGGTCTATATAAAAAAAACAAAAAAAAAGTACAAAAAAAAACACTAGACAAAAAACAAAAAATGACAAAAAACAAAAAATGACAAATAACAAACAAATGACAAAAAAAACAAAAGAAAAAGAAAAGATACCTACGGGCAATATGATGTAGGTGGCGCTGCCCAATTTCTGCTTGATGACGTTAACTATTTCTACGATGCCCTCAAAGACCTCATGAGGGGTGCAGTCGGTGTTGTTTGTCCCAACGAACAAGACGATTGCTTTGATCTTCACGTTGAAGTCCAGCTCGCCGTTCTCGATCCTCCAGAGAACGTTTTCAACTCTGTTAGCAATTAAGTGCAATTTAGATTTACGTATATTAAAATAAAATGTTAAAATAGATAATAGAAATCATTATTAGGGTAATAATAATATTATCTTATTCATTCGGTTGTACAATAGGTATTATTCTGTTGTATAATACTATTTACTACTGTTTTTAAAATTACTAAGTACACATACTATAAAAAAATATTTTTATCTATGCTAATATTGCTATTTTTATTAATATTATTCATTTTATTAATATTATTCATTTTATTGGTTTATTCATTTTAATATTTTAGTCATTTTAATATCTTGGTCATTTTAATATTTTGGTCATTTTAATATTTTTTTCATTTTAATATTTTGGTCATTTTAATATTTTGTTCGTTTTAATATTTTGGTCGTTTTAATATTTTGGTCGTTTTAATATTTTGGTCATTTTAATATTTTGATCATTTTAATATTTTGGTCATTTTAATATTTTATTTATTTTAATATGATTAATATTAAAATCTAAAATATTATTATGATAAATAATAATTTAAAAATATTGAATAAATTTCTCAAACTATTGAGATGATGAGCTCGCTCGCTCGTCGCCTCGCGCCTTCGGCGCTCGTTTTTTAAGACACTTCACTGGAGCATCTTACGTTCAAATTTGTACGTAATAAGTTAAAATAATTGACATTCACAACTAAATGATATAGATATACTTGTTAAAAAATAATTTATATAGATATACCAATAATTGAAATAGATATAATAAATATATCATAAAGATAACTGAAATAGATAAAATAGATATGAAAATAATTGAAATAGATATAAAAATAATGAAAATAGATATAACTGAATTTGTATTAAATTTTCTTCAACTTACTTACTACCACGAAAAAAAAAACAATTTGCTACATAAAATATTAATTTAGAAAAATGTTTCCGAAGTATTTTAAATTATTGATACTTCGAGCTCGCACGCTTCGCTCGCTCGCCGCCTCGCGCCTTCGGCACTCGTTTTTTAAGACAGTTCACTGAAGCCTTTTACACTCAAATTTGTATGCAATAAGTTCAAATAATTGACATACAGAACTAATTGATATAAATATAAAAATAATTGAAATAGATATAAAAATAATTGAAATGGATGTAATAGATATAAAAATATTAGAACTAGATATAATTGAATTTGCATCAAATTTTCTTCGGCTTATTTACTACCACAAAATAACATTTTGCCACATAAAATATTAGTTTAGAAACATGTTTCATAGGTATTTTTAATTATTGATACTTCGAGCTCGCTCGAATTTGTATGTAATATGTTAAAACAATTAAAGAACTAGAAAAAAGAAGAAAATTTAATTTATGTTAGTTATATTATGTATTTTTTGATGGCCCAAAGGGAATTGTCCAATAGTCGCCAAATTTTTTTTTTCAATAAAAAAAAATAAGTTAAATCAATTGACATACAAAACTAATTGATATAGATGTATTTGTTAAAAAATAATTTATATAAATATAGTAGATATAAAAATATGTGAAATAGATATAATAGATATAAAAAAATTGAAATAGATATAAAAATAATTGCAATAAATATAATAGATATTAAAATAATGGAAGTAGATATAATAGATATAAAAATAATTGAAATAGATATAATAGATATAAAAATAATTGAAATAGATATAAAATAATAAAAATAGATATAACTGAATTTGCATTAAATTTTCTTCAACTTATTTACTACCACGAAACAATATTTTGCTACATAAAATATTAATTTAGAAAAATGTTTCCTAAGTATTTTTAATAGTAGAGACTTCGAGCTCGCTCGCTTTGCTCGTTCGCCGCCTCGCGCCTTCGGCGCTCGTTTTTTAAGACACTTCACTGGAGCTTCTAACGTTCAAATTTGTATGCAATAAGTTCAAATAATTGACATACAGAACTAATTGATAAATATAAAAATAATTGCAATAGATATAATAGATTAGAAATAATTGAAATAGATATAAAAATAATAAAAATAGATATAATTCAATTTGCATTAAATTTTCTTCATTAAATTTTCTAGAATTTATTTACTACCACGAAAAAACATTTAGTTACATAGGAAACATTTTTCTAAATTAATATTTTATGTAGCAAAATGTTGTTTCGTGGTAGTAAATAAGTTGAAGAAAATTTAATGCAAATTGAATTATATCTATTTTCATTATTTTTATATCTATTTCAATTATTTCTAATCTATTATATCTATTGCAATTATTTTTATATTTTTCAGTTAGTTCTGTATGTCAATTATTTGAACTTATTGAATACAAATGTGAACGTAAGAAGCTCCAGTGAAGTGTCTTAAAAAACGAGCGCCGAAGGCGCGAGGCGGAGAGCGAGCGAAACGAGCAAGCTCGAAGTATTAATAATTAAAAATACTTAGGAAACATTTTTCTAAATTAATATTTTATGTAGCAAAATGTTTTTTCGTGGTAGTAAATAAGTTGAAGAAAATTTAATGCAGATTGATTTATATCTATTTTCATTATTTTTATATCTATTTCAATTATTTCTAATCTATTATATCTATTGCAATTATTTTTATATTTTTCAGTTAGTTCTGTATGTCAATTATTTGAACTTATTGCATACAAATGTGAACGTAAGAAGCTCCAGTGAAGTGTCTTAAAAAACGAGCGCCGAAGGCGCGAGGCGGAGAGCGAGCGAAACGAGCAAGCTCGAAGTATTAATAATTAAAAATACTTAGGAAACATT
>JAWQRP010002952.1:0-14325 GCA_033557875.1 Quadriops clusia | reverse complement strand
GAAAGTGTATCCACTATATATATGTTTATATACATCCATTACATTTTTTTCCTGCTTATATGTATACATGTGTATACGTTATTCTTACAAAAAACTATAAATATAGTAACCATATACACATTAAAATTCAAATTTGTAATTTTCTGACAGAGATTAGCTATACATCAAGGTCATCTCTGTTAATAGGGACACCCGCTTTATCGGGACAAAAGTGTCGTTACCGATGTGTCCCGATTAAGCGGATTCCACTGTATATCTTAACCTACGCATGCCATTTTTACTTTGCAATAAAAACTTTATTATCCTGTTCTCTTCTTGTCTTGTGATTCCCTCTTATTTTGACGATCCATGGATGATACTTCTCTTGACTCTAATATCTAATATTTTCTTCATTTCGTACCCATGCATCAGTACATAGTGAATATTATTAATATCATTGCGCGCGATTCAACTATGAGCTATTAAATTTTATCTCTCTAGAAACAGTTTTCAAGTCGAAAAAAAAACATCTAAAAAACACCCTTTATATCAACATTTTCCTTAGTGTTACGTATTATTAAAGATCAGCAAAATCCATATGGACAAATCCATGGATAGTATAAAAGTAATTTTTTGAAATCACCCCACCAGCGGCACCCAGAAGCAAAATTGTATTCGTTAGCGGCACGTGACGCTGAATAATTGTGTTTTTATTTGAGAGTGAAAATCAGGAGAGAGGTGAATATAATACAAGATATAATTGAATGTAAGCTGAATAATGCATGACGTCTCGGCTCGGTCGGTCCTCTCGGGACCAAGTTACTGTGCCAACAGAGTGTGTGGAATAGCTCGTCAAATTTCTATGCTGGACTGAGCATCTTTACCACTCAGTTCTTTATTAAAAATTGCCACTGCGGCGGCTGCGACTTGATTAACTTTAATTGGCCCCAAATTAAATTCTTTGCGCTGGAAGGGGTGCAAATAAAATAAAGGCCAGCCCTAAGTGCGTTATCATGGAGTGACAAGGGAGAAAAGGTCATGGCTACTTTCTGTTTTAACTATTTTTCTTTTTTTTTCAGATAAGTTCCTTCCGCTTCATTTCAAAGAAATCTATTAAATGGAGGAATTTTCCTTGAACAACGCTTCTCCTCCAAGAGAAAGAGTTGAAGTAAAAGTTGAATATCTAGATGATGCAATAAATGTTGAAACTATGGATGTTGAAATGGGCAATGAGTTTCCTGAAGCGGCGCAGAAACCGATAGATCAACTAATTGCAGAGCCGAAAATGGAAGAGCCTGATGAAATAGATATAGAACAAGGTCCCTCGAAATCTATGGATACAAATACCTATCCAGCGTGTCTGATTTACGAGGATTTGCCTTCTCAAAATGGAGGTGAAACCGCTAATGCATCAGAAACTCAAATTGACGAAGAAATGTCAGATGTCGAAGTAGATTCAAAGGCATGGTTTTACTCTTTAAATGAAGAGACTCATAGTACTCCTTCCTACAATAATGATTATTTCGAGTCATTTTCGCAAAAATGTCCACCCATTAAACAGGAAGACGAGACTTCGAATGCTTGTGAGATTAGATATGAAGCAGCAAGTGTTGCTAAAGCTTCAGATGGGGCAAAAATTTTAGATGCAGCAAGTATTCCCGATGGAGCCCTTATGCCCCAAATTTTATGTGAACCAGAAACTGAGAGTGAAGCAGAACTCCCAGGAAAGGCACAAACTTTGACTGGGGAGGAATTAAATTCAGAGGGAAGTCTTCGTGAGACTAATCCACAAATGAAGAGTAAATCTGTTTACAATAACGAAGATTTTGAATCACATTGTTACCGACATCGATACCTGTTTGTGGATCAAGAAGCTACTGGTGCAGGTGAAGCTTCAGATTATGCAAGAATGTTGCGTGGCACCAATGCTTTAGATGGAGCCATTACTCCAAATGGAACAGAGCATCTAAAGATATTAGAAATTCCAAGCATTGTTCGGTCAGTCTTCGTGAAGGGCTTAATCGATGGTAAACCTTTCTACACTAATTTAGCTTTCGAAGTATTTATGTACGTAATGCAATTACGTGTATTAAAAGACCAGATGCAGAGGTATCGTGAGATTGTTAATAAATATGCACTTGCTAAACCAGGAGCTTCAAACAGGGCAAATTTACAGAAGTGTTGCGGATATATTGAGACGGAATTTGGTAGAAAACCATTCTGTACTAATCAATACTTTGAAGTATTTTTACGTCTACATCGAGAGTCTGTAGGTAAAACGACCATTTGGAAGACTTTTATAATTGGGGAGGAAACAGAAACTTCTGTAGTAGAACTGAATATTTCAGATATTGAAAATATTTTAGATGGAGCAAATATTTCAGATAGAGTTAATAGTCCTGAAATCTCAAATGGAAGTGACGTTCCATTAGAAAGTGAAGATATGGAAATTGCAAATGAAGCAGAAAGACCAATGGGAGAAGAAACGGCAAGTGGAGCACAACAACCAACTGGTGAAGGAAGTGAGGATAATCAGGTGGCGCAAAAAAAGCCAAAAAGGTCCATCACGTTCGGCAAAACGAGAGTTTATTACTTCCCAAGAACACAAGGATTTGTTACTGTGCCAGATGACGGCGTCTCCTTGGGCATGGGAGCACATCATTTCGATATGAGGGAACAGTCAGTTGAGGAATACGCAAGACAACGGCGGTTGTTGCATAATAATTTGCAGAAGTGGAAGCAGAACAGAGAAGAGTCTGCTTCGAACTGTAAAAGAATGAAGCTAACAAGAGCTTCAACTCATCAAACTAGAGACTCCCATCACAACAGTCAACCATCTTCTTCCAACGGAGGAGTTCACCAAACCAGGGCAATAACTTATCAATCGGTAGAAACCCCTCACAATCCTGAACCATCGACTTCGAGCTGTGTAAAGGTAAACGCTGACCAAAACCCTGAACCATCTTGTTCCAACGAGAGACGTAGTAATCGAAAGCGACGTAACTCAAGCACAGATAACGACTCGTCAAATGACGACAACACCAGAGACACGGCGGCTAGTAACGATTCCCTCGAGGACCTCCAAGTTACAGTCCGTTCGGTTCCGGTCAGAGCAAGACTACAGCTCCTCAGACTCGCAAAGGTTCAACAAATAGAGGAAATAGAAGATGAGAACGAATTCATAAGATGGTCTAGGCGTTTGTGCGGATGCCAGTGCAAGATCTTCTGCGACCCCAGAACTTGTTCTTGTAGCCAAGCAGGCATCAATTGTCAACTAAACCGAGCAAAGTATCCGTGCGGGTGTACGAAGGAAACATGTGAAAATCCTAATGGTTGCAGCGAGTTGAACTCTGATGAAATTCGAGAGCACCGCACCAGGACTCTTGAGAGGATTCGTTTAGAAAATGATGGGGACAAGAATATCCGGAAAAGTTTTGAAGTACCGAACGCAGGTTGGTTGGCGATGAATGAGCAGTTAACTAAGGTAACAAACTGAAATACATTTAGTGGTGAAACAAAAATTGATGTAGGTATAGCGGCACATTGGATGACCTTGAATGATCTTGCCCACGTCACATAGGTCGTCATACACACGTTATTGACATTTAAACCGTTGTCATAACGTTTTACATGTTAATAACGCGTCTTTGATAACATCAGTCACGTGGCTAACATCTTTCAAGGTTATCAAATATACGGCAATACCCACTGAGATATTTTGAGTGTAAGTTGGGGTCTAAATTAGGTTACGTTACAAAATATTAGAGAATTTTGATCAATAATACTCAAAGCTATTTATTATTTTCATTTAATAATCTACGAGATCTGTTTGAATGTATTTCTATTATGTTTGAGCATGAGTTCTGCAATAGAAATAGTTTAAATAACTATCAAAAAAATTGAATGAAAATTAAGGGGAGATCGTCACCTATTTGCATATTAGGCACTCGCTCTATCCTTCTCATCAATATCCGGATATCAGAATTGTCTAGGGATTAGAAAGGGGCCAAGGGGTTTGTCGAGCTTCCTTCTCTAACCAGCCAACTAGATCTGGCAGGTCGCAGCAGCGCTGGCACCAGCGGTCCTAACCCGAGGGGGCAAACCGATCGAATTTTAATTAACGAACTCGATAAGCAATTAGTGTAGTCGAACCATAACGGACGTTACGTTGTGTTGCTCTGACTAAATGTCAGGTCCGAACCTACAAAATTACTTTAGAGAATTGTCATGGCTGCGATTAATTAAAACTCGCTCGCTACCTAGCGGAATTTTTCAATAACGCTTTAACGACTACAACTTTTCGATTCTGACATGAGTGTTAATATTTCAGAATGATAATACTAAGATGTATCAATTTAACTGTTAGATTCTAACATGTCATTAATCAAGTGTATAATTGCAGAACGACACGGGTCAAATAGGAAATCCATTCAAAAAACTCTCTAAGAATTATTTTTTCTTTCTATTTTATATATACAATGTCTATTTCATGTTTATAAAGAGTTATTTCATGTTTATAAAGGGTTATTTCATGTTTGTGAATATTTACTTTATATACAGAAGATTTACTTTATATATGGAAGATTTACTTTATATATAGAAGATTTACTTTATATATAGAAGATTTACTTAATGCTTTCGAAATGAATATTTCATGTTTATGAATATTTATTTCATATTTTAGATAGGTTTATTTATTGTCCTATAATTGTTTTGTGAATGTTCATTTAGTTTCGTTTAAATATACTGAGATATTTTTAAAAGAATCTCTGAAAGTTTATTGAATTCCCCGCGTCGGGAACGAAATATGCGCGATCGCAGTACACGTTTTAACTCAACACTGAGTGCTAGATTTAGCGCTCGAGTGACAGACCGTTGACTGTTCAAAATAGTATACGCGAGCACGCACGCGCAGAAAATACGCGACACTTGTTATCTACGACTTGAAGAGTGCACTCGACTCCGAATAGCCTTTTTGGCTACTAACAACATGTAAGTAACAGGTAAAAATAGTAACCTGTTATGTATATATGATAACATGTTTATGTGTACGAAAAACAAAATAAATGAAACACGTGCGCGTAGGGTCGGGTGTCACAAAGTAATGAAAAAAAAAAACGCTAGAGTAAAGTTTTACAAGCTTTTTATTTTAGTAATCAACAATGATATAAACTTATATAAAAAATAACATTTAATTATTTAATCTTAAATTATACTTGTATCAAATGATTATATTATTTTTATTTTATAATATTTCTCGATCACAACCTCAAATTAATTTTCTCTTGGGTATCTTTGGTCCTAATATTGAATTAAGAATTAATTTTTCTTTATTCTACACATCTTTGCTTCAAAACAAGGTTTCGCTTAATAATTGCAAGCTTCTTCAGATTTACACTAATTAATCATTAGGTAAGTAGAATTTGACTACTTTTGATATATTTTGATAAGTTTAATTTATATATTTTCAGGGTGTAATTATTTCTCAGATGTTTGTTTGTTTAATCGTTCGTTAATTTTAGTTTATTTTTGTTTCGTATCTAGATGCACTGAATGTATAAAACCGGATCTGACTTTGAGAAACGGATGCCATTTTCAGACTAAGCGGCTCCAAATTATTATAAACTAGTTGTAAAAACGTAGACAATTTTCAAAAAATTAATTTTTGTTGTCCTGTAGTGAGAATATTGAAAGTGATGAAGTTGAGTCAATTTGTTTATCTCTAGTTAAAAATCCTTCTTTGTTCTGACATCCAGTTGTTGAAAAGACTAATGTGTGTTTTTGTGACTATATTTAATATTTGTAAAACGAGTCGCTACTGTAGGTAAGTACACGAGAACGACCCATATAATAAATGTTATACACTGTTAAAAAATAA
The DNA here is from genome assembly GCA_033557875.1 of Quadriops clusia. Taxonomy (NCBI): domain Eukaryota; kingdom Metazoa; phylum Arthropoda; class Insecta; order Coleoptera; family Hydrophilidae; genus Quadriops; species Quadriops clusia. The sequence continues at coordinate 8,468 of JAWQRP010002952.1, read as the reverse complement.
GGAATATAATACATATAAGGAACACTGTTAAACAAAAACGCGGATAACTCTGGGCAATCTTTATGGAATAATAGGAGCGGTAAAAATCCGCTCGGGATCCTGTGTTGGGGAGAAAAAAGAAACAATCAGCGGTTGTTAAATCGATTCTGGAAGCACCAAGGTGGGTATAATTCTACGCGTATAATAACGCGAAACGACACCCATAACAGTAACGATGACAAACGGCCAGACGTGATGTTGACTCGCCAATAAGTGCCCTCTAACCAACTTGCGCCTTGTGGCAAAACCACATCTAAACTAACTGCACAGATAACGAAAACTCCAACGGACGTTTTAGTTAACCTCTTTCCAAAAACGGTAATCTTTATAACATTTCTTTGAAAACGTTAACGATCAAACTTTACGTTGATCCTTTTCGGTTTATTTTTTTATTTTAACTAATAATTAAAACTAACAACTAATAACGGATAACTAATAACTGACAACTAACAACTGATAAATAGTAGCTAACAACAAATAACTGATAACTAAAAATTGATCTATTTAGTTTAGTATATATAGAAATTCACACAAAACCAACTTTGAAATATTCCGAAATAAAGATGAATTAAAGTCTGTATACAAAATAACCTCTGCTTAATTAGAGACGCAAAATCTAAATCCGATGGAGCGCCACTTGAAAAAGGGCAAACTCCCAACAATACGCTAATTACCCGCATTTTTATTTGATTTGCATCGACTTTTGCTTCGCATAAATACTGCACATCTACAAGAAGCTTTACATTTTAAATAAAAATGATAGAATTTAATGAGGACGCGCACAAAATACCTCTATTCATTTTTCTGAAAGCTCCTTTCAAAAAAGATTATTTTCTTTGTATTAAATACACGCCGCGGAAAAAGAAGTGCTCTAAAATGAATTCGAACCTAATCAACTTTCCATTCAAAACTACATTTCGGCTGCTTAAGTGCATTGGAATTGGAAAAAGACGCAACAAGACCGCTGAAAGATGCCACATGGCGGGTATTTGCGTCGAAAGGCAATAATTCTGTGCCTCTTGTTAAAATTGTAAAATTTCACTATTCATGTGTAAGCGTCTTATCCTTTTCAATTCGATTCGCGCGGTTTTTTGCTAAAGCACGTTGAGATGGAGGCGCTAAGTCTTTAAAGAAGACTGTTACAGAATTAGCGTTTTTCATTTACTGTCTCATTGTAAACGTCTTTGGCTCCGATCTTCCTTCAGATAACGTAATAATCCATCAGTGAAGAGTTGACATTTTCTTGTTTGCTAATTTTTTATATTCTATGCTCATGGTCATCATCTTTTTCAATTGAATTGATTCTGGGACGAGGTTCATCGGATCTATCGTCATTCCATTGATTCCTTTTTAGACGGTACAGGATCATTATAACAATTCATAACCATTGTTTCATCTTCTATAACCGCACGGTAGTTAATTTTCCTCACCTGAGATAGTTTCAAGCGCTAGACACTAGTCGCTACCTTTCTGGCTTCTAAAAACTACACCTTTTTCAATTGTAGTTCAGAAAATATTATATTAATATCAGAAAGTATTAAATGTAATTCAGATTAGTAAACTGTAATTCAGAAAGTATCAAATGTAATTCAGAATAGTAACTTATAATTCAAAAAGTGTCAAATGTAATTCAGATTAGTAAATTTTAATTCAGAAAGTATTAAATGTAATTCAGATTCGTAAATTGTAATTCAGATTCGTAAATTGTAATTCAGAAAGTGTCAGTTGTAATTCAGATTAGTAAATTGTAATTGAGAAAGTGAGACTTGTAATTCAGAAAATGTGACTTGTAATTCAGAAAGTGTCAATTTGTCGCCAACATATACCTTGCTTTTATTGGGTTTCCATACTTATTATCAATGTTTCATCGATATAGGTTGGTAGGTACTTATATGTATATTATGGTGCTGACAACAGGGAGAAAAGAGTGCCAACAACTGGAGAAACCTGTGCCGAAATATTTGAACACTTTTTTGCTTAGATTACATAAGAAACATATGATTAATTATCATTTTTTAATAGATACAATTCAAAAGTGGAGATTCTAACTGCCAAAAAATTATCTGAATGTAACAAATTAGTTCCTGTTTAACTTTAAATTGACTAAAAATCGTGAAAAATGCTCTTAAGGGTACCCAAATCCGGGTATTTTCCCCTATGATTGCAACACACTCTACATAAAGACTTCTACAAGTAAATCTGAATTACAAGTCACACTTTCTCAATTACAATTGACACTTTCTGAATTACAAGTTACCAATCTGAATTACATTTAATTCTTTTTGCATTACAATTGACACTTTCTGAATTATAAGTTACTATTCTGAATTACATTTAATACTTTCTGAATTAAAATTTACTAATCTGAATTACATTTGACACTTTCTGAATTATAAGTTACTACTCTGAATTACATTTGATATTTTCTGAATTACAGTTTACTAATCTGAATTACATTTAATACTTTTTGAATTACAATTGACACTTTCTGAATTATAAGTTACTATTCTGAATTACATTTAATACTTTCTGAATTAAAATTTACTAATCTGAATTACATTTGACACTTTCTGAATTACAGTTTACTAATCTGAATTACATTTAATACTTTCTGAATTACAAGTGAAAAAGGTGTAGTTCCGCGATCAAACTATTGCTATGTCCGATTAAATTTTGCCCATATATTTTTGATAATCTGGAGATTTCATCAGAGACAAACGAAATATTTAGATCATTATGGATCGTGAAGTTGGAGACATACTAGGGTGCATCTGTAATGGTTCTTAGAATTTTTGATCCATTGTAGATACGTCTAATACCATTATTCCTCGATCTTTGCCATCTACTTCATTATTTTGTCTTTCAGCTCGAGGTGGTGTTGATTGTTCTGCTGCTTCTTGTGTTATATTAATAAAGTGTTGGGTCGCTTCATCTACACCTTTTTCACTTGTAATTCAGAAAGTATTAAATGTAATTCAGATTAGTAAACTGTAATTCAAAAAGTATCAAATGTAATTCAAAATAGTAAATTTTAATTCAGATAGTATTAAATGTAATTCAGAATAGTAACTTATAATTCAGAAAGTGTCAATTGTAATTCAGATTAGTAAATTGTAATTCAGAAAGGATTAAATGTAATTCAGATTAGTAAATTGTAATTCAGAAAGTGTCAATTGTAATTCAGAAAGTGTCAATTGTAATTGGGAAAGTGTGACTTGTAATTCAGATTAACTTGTAAACATTTTTATGTAGAGTGCGTTGCAATCATAGGGGAAAATACCCGGATTTCGGCACCCTTAAGACCATTTTTCACGATTTTTAGCCAATTTAAAGTTAAGCAGGAGTTAATTTGTTTCATTTTTCATTTTATTTTAATTGTCGACGTCACATTTTCTGAATTACAAGTCACATTTTCTGAATTACATTTAATACTTTCTGAATTACAATTTACTAATCTGAATTACAACTGACACTTTCTGAATTAAAATTTACTAATCTGAATTACATTTGACACTTTCTAAATTATAAGTTACTATTCTGAATTACATTTGATACTTTCTGAATTACAGTTTACTAATCTGAATTACATATAATACTTTCTGATATTAATCTAATATTTTCTGAACTACAATTGAAAAAGGTGTAGTTCTTGGGGTTCTTTTATTTAAGTTTGGCTTTATGTTTTCGTCTATACAGGGTGAGTTTTTTTAAAGTGTTACAAGACAATATTTCCAAAACCAGTTGGAGTATTTGAATGAGACTTTGGAGGGGTTAATGAAGGTCCAGGGGGACAAATTTTTACATATGTTTGACATCCCATTTTGACAGAAGAGGGGGTAACTTTTAAATCCCAAATGGAATGATGCAATTTTTATTTTGAAATACGAATCTATGACGAAATCTGAGTACATTGGAAAAAAAATCAATGAATTTGCGTCCGGGTTACGATTTTATTAAATAAATAAAATATCGTTACAGTAGCCTGTTTGTCAAGTCATTGCACGCTGGCGTTTAATGTGAGAGGCCCCGTATTCGAAAAAAACAAGTAGTAGCAGGTTTTGGATAATAAAAAAAAACAATGTTAGTTTTAACTGTCAATTACTTTCGTTTTCTGTTTCAATTGGATAGTTTAGCGTTTTTTTTTTATTTGTTTATACGATAGTAAAGTGTTAGGAACGAATTTTTATACGCTGAAGAAGAGACAAACCATGCCTTGAAACGTCCGGACAATAAATTAATCTAAATTTCATTAAGTTAGTATTATTAGACTGAAATTCCAGAGAAAATCAACATGCCTGAATTGATTTTAATATTTTGTTAATTAGGCTATATTTAATTTATTGTATGGCCATATGGGCTATGAAAAACCAAATTATACAATCTGTGCAAAAAAAAAATTCTAACAAAACGCTTAAACTACTTGATTGCTATCGTATCACAACTAATATCTTATCCTTATGTTGCAGTTACTGACAAGTTTAATTCGTCCCTAATAAACGTAAAGACTGATGAAATATCACTGCCAGGGGGATCTCCGTTTGAACTAAAATACTTTGAATATCAATACTCGAAGTACGTATGGCTTTCTGACCATTTAGAATATGGACCATTTGATAATCTACTGCCCTCGAAGACTTTAAATGAGATCCTAAAGAGTACAAACGGATTGTATCCAAATGAATCAGAAGAGCTGTAAGTGTGCTAATCAATGAAAATAATTATCAAATTTTTTTGATTATAATAAAGAAAAACACTATTGTTGCAGTTTGAAACTTTATGGAAACAATGAGATAACAATCGAAATCAAATCCTATTGGAAACTATTTTTAGAAGAAGTCTTTTCAGTATTTTACGTGTTCCAAATATTTTCGGTGGTTTTATGGATTATTGACGATTATTATGTGTACGCTGGCTGTGTTCTCTTTTTACTCCTTTCGTCTGCGATAATCTCTTTATATGAGACCAGAAAAGTAAGTACAATTTTTTAAAATAAAATTGTTATATAATGTTGCTGTATGATTTAATGTTTAACTTTCTTTTGGATGACCTTAACGTTTGACTTTTCTTTTATTTATATTTAAGCAAACTTTGGCCTTATTCAAAGTAATTAAATCAGAATCGGCCCCTGTCCAAGTCTTAATGCAGCAGTTCAACGGTGAGCCGATACCTATAGTGAAACATCCAAAGGATCTCGTTCCTGGAGACATTCTATTAATTCCTCGGACTGGTTGTTCAATGGAGTGTGACGCTGTACTGCTGACGGGAATGTGTATGGTTAACGAAAGTTCTTTAACTGGCGAAAGCGTTCCTGTGACAAAAACTCCGCCACATGCTGGAGATGAAATCTATAGCTCCAACTCACATAAAAGACACACGATATTTGCCGGAACCAAAGTGGTACAAGCTCGGTTTTATGGCGGAGAATATGTTTTAGCTCGAGTGTGTCGAACAGGTTTTGATACATCTAAAGGAGCATTAGTTAAGAGTATTCTGTTTCCAGCTCCCATTGCCTTGAAGTTTTATAATGATACGATTAAGTTTTTGATTGGATTATTCAGCGTTGCAAGCCTGGGGGTTTCGTATTGCATTTATTTATTTATATCCAGATCTGTAAGTAATAATTGTTTTATTATTCACTAAAGAAATTCTTTATTACTACTCTTCTTGTTATTAATATGTTTTATCAATTTTATTATTATTTGACAGGCTGCATGGAAAGATGTTATAGTTCATTCTTTAGACATCTTTACAATATTAGTCCCTCCAGCCCTTCCGGCAGCTATGACGGTTGGCATAAGCTTCAGTCAATCAAGACTGAAAAAGATAGGTATATATTGCATTAGTCCTCAAAGAATAACTCTTGCTGGAAAAGTTAAATTGGCTTGCTTTGACAAAACTGGAACTTTGACCAATGAAGGACTGGAACTGAGTTGCATAATTCCCTATGGGGAAGAGTATACAGGTGCACCGTTAACAAATGTTACCCACTTAAACCCTAAGAGCTGGTTTCTCAGGGGAATGGCCACTTGCCACTCCTTGACGAGCATTAATGACGAGATAATTGGAGACCCGATGGACTTGGCCATGTTCGAAAGTACAACATGGGTATGTTATTCTCTATACTTATATTTGATCTAAACGTTTGAGAGCCAAACAGATTTTCAGAGTTACTACGAAAAGTGCCTAGAAACGCACGTGAGATCTTACTTTTTATATGCTTTAGAAAATAGCACAATTCTGGTAATTTTAACTAAATTTCGTTTTCTTTTATACCCATAAGATACATAACAGGGTGGTCCATTTAACCTGATAGTTGCAAATATCGGACAAACGAGTCATGTTAGAAACAAATGGTTTTAAAAATATAATTTAATGGGAAGGGGGAAAGCGGAATACATGATGTACGTTTTATTTGTATGAGGTGTTCAAGGTTATTTCAAGGTCATTAAATTTTTTTTAAATGGAAACTTATTTTATTGGATATTCATATTGTTAGTAAGAAAATAAAAAACTTTTGTATAAAAAAAATTTTCAAATTAGAGGATAGTAAGTGCAAAATTGAAGTTTTGAGAAAAAGAGGAAAATGTCTTTCAAATGAAATGTTTGGCACATATATCAAATATGTAGATTTTTAATTAATGTAATTGGTAGATATAGGGTCAAATAATGGAAATAAATAGAAAGGAAAGTAATACGTTAAAACGGAATCAAACAAACTCAAAAAAAAATTTTGGGTGTCAGTTACTGCAATATGCCATATTACTTCAATTATTAGTATTTATGCAAGATAATTTACGTTTTCAGAATAAAATGCAGTAATTTACAAATCTTACTGCGCTTTACTCTGCTTTCGGCATATAAAGACAAATTATGGTTGCAGATACTGCTTAAATAATTTTTAATTAATTTTAATTTGAGATAGTTCCCATTATCATAAAAAGTACTTAATTCTGATTTGTGCATAAACTTCATTATCTGCTAATGACGAATTAACAAAAAAACTAAAATATGTCAAAATATCACTTACTGCGGTTTAGGTTCTGCACGGCAGTACAGGTATAGTAGGTAATCTAATCAAAAATAAAAATATACATAATTAAAATATATCATGGGGTCAGAATTTTGCAAAGTTGTGTCTCCTTTTGAGTTGAGGGTCAGATAGAGGTGCATAGGAACTTTTTTACTTTTTTTGCTGAGTTTCTACACTGAGAGAAACAATTATTTGAATCAAACAAGTACGCCCAAAGAAATGTATTTATTTAATACAAGAAAAGTATTTACTTTATTCAAGAAAATATTTATTTATTTCAAGAAAAAGATTATTCAATTCAAGAATTTAAATAAATATTTTCTTAAAATGAAATAAATACTTTTATTAAATTTAATTAATACCTATATATCTTTGGACAATTTTTTTGAAACCCTTTTATGTCTTGCCACTGTGAATATATGGTAACATTTTTAGATATAAATTCCTATTTATAAAAATGTCTCTATTATTGTGCCTCTAATGTCTTTTTCTTTTATTCCTATTTTTGTTCACCTGATTTCTCACTACGATAACAATAGAATATAAGGTTTTGTAACCCAATCACACAACATCAAAAACTGGTCCCACTTATGATGATTTTTATTTAAAAGATATTATTTGAAGAGTGTATTACATCGCATCCTATTTTTATTTGTTGGTGCTAAACTAAATGTTATAACAGTTGTTCTACACACTGTTTCCGTAAAAAATAAATTGAAGTGTCTGACTTTCTTTAGGATAGATATTATATTTTTAATACTTAAAATTTTCTTTGATCTTGGGAATTAAGGTCTTAAAAAATACGCTTCTAATTTTCCATTCTTCCTATATTTCGACGTTTCGCCCACCACATATTAAGCATTTTCAAGATAGAAATACTACATTTGGACAGACAAGAGAAAGTTCTTATAACATATTAAAAATTACATTTGTAGAAACAACCACAAACAAGTCAACATTAATCAACTAACTACGATTACTTACATGATTGGTGTACATTACAATACCACTAAAGCAACATATCAAAATACTTAAAATCTATTATAATAGTCATTAACAAAAAATTCTTTTCGTCATCTTTACATGTTTGTTCGATACTTATGATGTGCGCACTAATATCTACTACCTTAATTTAACATCAATATGTTTAGCATTCATACAAAAACATATCACATCACATACACCATCTATTATCAATGTGTTAAACCATCATATTATCCTTATTATTGAAGTTACAGAAATTTTTCTTATTTAATTATTAACAATATGGAACAATGCAAAAAGAACCAAAAAAAAACCTCTCCCCTAAACACAGCAATAACTTTATATTTCAGAATAACAATTGTGTTTTATTTTAATATTTTATTATATATATTATTAATATTATTAGTATCTCTTT
>JAWQRP010002951.1:0-14329 GCA_033557875.1 Quadriops clusia | reverse complement strand
TCTGATGTATAAAAAACTAACAAGTTGACCTTGTACGCATACATACGTTTGGTCAACACGATTTATGCATTCGAAGCGCCATCTATTTTGCGGAGAAATGTTGAATCGCTACTGTTCTAGGTTGTAAACTAGAATTAATATTCATTTGCGCTATTCGTGGCGCCGTGGCAGATATTTTCCCTAAATCGCTGTGGAGAGGGGATACTCTAAAAGACCCTTAAAGGGCAAAATTAAAGGACAAATTTAAAATACAAATTTAATTGACAAATTTAAAGAACAAATTATAATCAACCCTTATGTTACAGATAGCCTGCTTCTGCCTCTTGGAGGTTCACACGAAGACAGTGAAAAAAACTCCAAAAGATGAGATAACAGCAAAAGGCGAAAATGGTAAAGTCTTTCCGCGGCGACCTGCGATTTTGGCCATTGAAATAGTCGACTCGGAGGACGAGCCTCTGGAAGATCGGCCCAAATCGAAGGCTAAAGGCAAAGGCAAGAACTCCAAAAGGACCATAGAGACTTCCGTTGGTTATGGGTACCAAAACTCTTACGGCGGCGGGCCTAAGTTCGAAATCTACAAGTATTCCCAACATGATATCCCCGGGGGTCATTACAACGGCCATGGCGGCCACCAAAAGCAGATTTTCCATCCTTCGCCTGAGATACCATTAAAACCTCCTTCTCCCGGCAATCCAGATTACCACGTCCAAAAATCTATTACATATGACTTAGGAACTGAAACTTATGTAGAACACAATAAGCCACAATATCAGGCCTCGCAAAGCTACATGGAAGTATTACCATCAGCACCAAGCCATCTTCAACCGACGACTTTATACACAACTTTGGACCAAAATGGCCACCTCGGAGATTTATCTATGAACATTCCACATGAAGGGCAAGGAGGAAACGATTTGGTGCCTGTTATTATCTTAAGAGTGTATACAAACCAACTTTCCAATCCCAGCGCTTTCTATCCCAATCTCCCACAATCTCACCCTTACTCGCAATTGAACAGTCTCAATCTTCAATCGCTCTTAGGAGGGTATTTGCACCAGAATCCAACAGGAACTGGAGGGTATCACCATCACCACCAACAACAACATGCTTACGTACCAATGCCACAATACGACACCACTTATGTACAAGATGCCAATTTGGATACTCACGAGAATTATCCAGGAGATAAGCACACCAAAGTTATTTTCCACAAGGATAAAGCTTCCACAATAGCCCCAGGCCCAGTGGTCTACAGCAATCCACACGTCCAGTCCTACCAATCAGGAAGATCTCATGGTTACCATTATCCAAATCCTAACGCAGTAGTCTACGAACCTACTCAACAATACTATCAAGACCCCACAGGTCAAATGTATCAATACTACACGAGTCACGGTGGTCATCATCAAGGTCATGAAGAAGCAACTGGTAGATATGAGGGAGCCCCTGGTGGATACGAAGACTCTGTGACTTACGAGCAACCCCCAGAGTACTCTCAACACCAAGATTATAACGTCCAGCAGTACCACACGACTGTTCCAGCTCATAGTACCGGTGGATACCCCAGGTCTGAAGGAGTGCATGACGCTCATGAAGACCCCGAAGCCAAAGCACCCTTCAATTACCACGCGCACCCCACGGGGAAAAGAAATGTACAAATTTTGAACGATCAAAATACCACGAAGACCTACAAGACCAGATCCATTGCGACGCGGAAACCCAAGTCCAGAAGGGCGAAGAAAACCGTTGACGAGGATCTGAAGACTCCTGGAGCAACAGATGCCAAACAATAGCACATACATATCTTGCACTAACGTTAAGAAAATTGTTGTTTTGAATAATTGTTGCCCGTTAAAATGCCTCGGTGTAAATAATTTTGTACATACGAAGAAAGATTGTGGCCTTGACAAAATTCCACTTTGCATTACTATTTAAAACACTAACTATTTAAAACAATAAAACATTAAATTGACTCGGAACGAATTTACGTAGGCTATTGTTTAAAAGACACCAACGATATTTATTTTCATATCGCCTCTCATTTTCCTGTTGCTCTGCTTTGGTTCTATTTGCTAATTGTACATGTGTGGAACGGGATTACTAAATCGTTTTTATTTATTCTTGTACAGTTTTATAATGTTTTGAACTCCGAATTTAAAAAAAAAGATTAACATTTCAAAAATATTGAAATTTAAAAAAAAAGAGGAGCCATTTTTCTTTAAATAATCCTGTATATTTTTATACTTAGGTATTTTAGTAACAGCACCAAATGCCGCTCAATAACTCTGAACTTTACATGCCTGTTAAGTATTAAGATTGTTAATTATTTTTTATGTATAAAATAAAAGAGTAAAAACTATAAGTCTGTACATTAATTTATTCCTTTGAAATATGTAGAGACAACTCTCACGGGTATTGTTGGTTGCCTATGTTGCGACTACATTACTAACATTTATTGTTATAATCTTCGCAAGTATTAAAACTATAGTAAAGTATCAAGTCTATCTATAAAAAAGATAACTAAATGTTGTCTTATACGTATACAAATTTAAAAATAAACTAATCAAGAAATCTACCCTACTTACGTGATCTTTTATGGTTACGCATTGAATATCCTTAGTTTTCGGAATATCTTAATATCTGGTTGCCAGCCTACTATGACTTCGGAAAATGATCATGAAATAGAATGTAGCAAGTGTTAAATATTAATGACGATAATAATAATAATAATAGTAACAATAAATTACATGTTAACCATTTACATTAAATGCACGTAAATGAATATGAATTATGAAAATGATTTATAATTTTATTCCAATTCTACGCTTTACAAAAAATTAACAACTTTTAAACATTAGAATCTTTCTCCTGTTGGACGTATTATTAACTCTTGCACCTGAACTCCAGGGGGGGTTGAGAGAGTATAGATCAGAGCATCAGCAATATCTTCAGGCTTCAATGCAGGAACGTATTTCATTTTCTCCGGATCTACTTGTAAGTTAGCAGCTTTAGCAATTTCTGTTTTCACGGTCCCAGGACTAATGCTCTGAAAATAAAAAAAAATTTAGTAAATTACCGTCATTTTTCACGATACTAAAGATATAAATTAAACCATAGAAACTATATTAGTGATCATATATTGTTTGCTGTTGTGAATTTTTCAACAAAGAAGAAATTTATATTTTTATGTAAAAAGTGTACAAATGTCAGAATTACATAACTTATGTTAAAATGGGTAGGTACAATATTATTAGTTGCTTTACTTATAAACAAAGGTTTGTGGATATTTAAACAACCTATTTACTCACGTTTACTCAGACATCTGGGGCTATTAGGATACTAAAGTTATGACAGCAAGTTAAAAATAATTGGAGCTCTTAAGACTTTAAAGGTTTGAAAATAAGCTAAAGAAATCTAAGGTTATTAAAAGACTAAGGTCCAGTTGCACCAACAAAGTAATCACGATTTAAAGTTAAGCTCTAGTTAGCTCCATATAAAATTAATGGGGAAATTAGCAGTTAACTTTAACTCGTGATTGTTTTCTTGATGCAACAGATGCTAAAGGTTTGAAAATAAGCGAAACTATAACATTAATAGCCCTAGGTTTCCTTCTTTATTTTTAAACTTTTAGTGTCATTATAGCTCTGGCCTCTTTAGTTTATTTTCAAACTTTTAGTGTCTTAGTAGTCTAAGTTTCTTTAGTTTATTGTCTTGAACATTTAGTGTCTTAATAGCACTAGGTTTTTTAGCTTATTATTTTTTTAGTTTATATTGACGGACATTTAGTGTTTTAATAGCCCTAGGTTTCTTTAATTTGTTTTCTTGAACATTTAGTGTCTTAATAGCTCTAGGTTTCTTTAGTTTAGTTTCTTGAACCTTTAGCGTCTTAGTAGTCCTAGATTTCTTTAGGTTATTTTCTTTAGTTTATATTGTTTTGAACATTTAGTGTCTTAATAGCACTAGGTTTTTTAGCTTATTATTTTTTTAGTTTATATTGACGGACATTTAGTGTTTTAATAGCCCTAGGTTTCTTTAGTTTGTTTTCTTGAACATTTAGTGTCTTAATAGCTCTAGGTTTCTTTAGTTTAGTTTCTTGAACCTTTAGCGTCTTAGTAGTCCTAGATTTCTTTAGGTTATTTTCTTTAGTTTATATTGTTGAACATTAAGTGTTTTAATAGCCGTAGGTTTCTTTAGTTTATTTTCTTGAAGATTTAGTGTCTTAATAGCCCTAGGCTTCTTTAGCTTATTGTATTTAATTTATTTTCTTGGACATTTAGTGGTTTAATAGCCCTAGGTTTCTTTAGTTTAATTTATTGAACATTTAGTGTCTTAATAGCCCGAAGTTTCTTTAATTTATTTTCTTGAACATTTAGTGTATTAATAGCCCTAGGTTTCTTTAGCTTATTTTCTTGAACACTTACTGTCTTAATAGCCATAGGTTTCTTTAGCTTATTTTCTTTAGTTTCTTTTCTTGAACAATTAGTCTTTTAATAGCCCTAGGTTTCTTCAGTTTATTTTCTTGAACATTTACTATCTTAATAGCCATAGGTTTCTTTAGATTATTTTCTTGAAGATTTAGTCTTTTAATAGCCCCAGGTTTCTTTAGCTTATTTTCTTGAACATTCTCAATAGCCCTAGGTTTCTTTTGCATGTTTTCTTGAACATTTACTGCCTTAATAGCTTTAGGTTCCTTTGGCTTATTTTCTTTAGTATATTTTCTTGAACGTTTAGTGTTTCAATAGTCCTAGCTTTCTTTAGCTTATTATCTTAAACATTTAGTTTCTTAATAGCCCTAGGTTTCTTTAGTTTAATTTATTGAACATTTAGTGTCTTAATAGCCCGAAGTTTCTTTAATTTATTTTCTTGTACATTTAGTGTCTTAATAGCCCTAAGCTTCTTTAGTTTATTTTCTTGACCATTTAGTGTCTTATTAGCCCTAAATTTCTTTATCTAATTTTGTTGAACCTTTAGTGTGTTAATAGTCCTAGGTTTCTTTAGTTTATTTTCTAACATTTAGTGTCATAATATCCAAATGTTTCTTTAGCTTATATTCAAACATTGTGTGTCTTAATACCCCCACGTTCTTATAACTTATTTTAAAAAAATATGGAGTGGTCTCCACTCGTCTTTCTCGCATATTTCTAAGTTGCACTAGACAAGATAAGGCAGATTCACATTTGGATTCAGAGCGATTTTTGAATAATTTTGTTATTATACACACATACATATTTAAAAAAAAATAGATAAAAAAGATTACTTCCGGTTGGACAGTTGTGCTAAAATTACATATCTGTGAGTGTTTTGTTATTTCTGAAGCTGGTACAAAATTTGAAACAAATACCTTGAAGCAAAAGGGTACTTTACTTGAAAGAGTTTCACTTCCGTTTCATGTAAACTACCACTTCCGGTTGAGGGATTAAGCTAAAGTTTGATATCTGTGAGTTTTTTATTATATCTGAAGCTAGTACAAAATTTGAAAGAAATACCTTGAAGCAAAAGGGCACTTTACTTGAAAGAGTTTCACTTCCGTTTCAGGTAAACCACTTCCGGTTGATGGATTAAGCTAAAGTTTGATATCTGTGAGTTTTTGTTATATCTGAAGCTAGTACAAAATTTGAAACGAATACCTTGAAGCAAAAGGGCACTTTACTTGATAGAGTTTCACTTCCGTTTCAGGTAAACTACCACTTCCGGTTGATGGATTAAGCTAAAAGTTGATACGAGTTTACTTTTTAGCTCAAATGACTACATACCAAATTTCATCGATCTAGCTCAAGTCGTTTTTGAGTTATCGTGTTTACATACACACACACACACACACACACAGACACACACACAGACAGACAAAAAAGCAAAACAGGGTCAAATCGACTCAAAATCGCTCAAAACGTCGAGAATCATCAAAATCTCAAAAAATTTTTTTTCGCATGATCACTACTTTCTCTGCGAGAAAATGAAAATACAACAATCAACATACATAACATATATATAATCGAAAGATAAAAAATTGAAAATGTCAACTTCTGTCATGTGATACCACAAGTGTTTATTGATAATTTAAAAAAATATTTTTTCATTGTTCGAATTCTTTTTCAGGTTGCATTTTGTAAATGCATATTACTTTATAAAGTTTGTATTTTTGAGAATAATTTTTATTATTATAAATCAAAACTTTAAAATTAAATTGAATAATCACACAATTTTTAAATTTAATTATTCGGAAAATCTCCCAATCAAGATGTGAATTTATAGGGTGTTAATGAAGCACGTTCCTGATGTTTTTGGTTTTCATTCACTAGGCATCCGGTTTCGTCTGACTAGCAGACATCTTCAGGCCTCTGGAAGTTACATTAGTTTTAGAGAAAGGCGTTATGTATTTATGTAATATTTTTTAAAATTTTTAAAATTCCCTTAACCTAAATTTCTATAACATATAAACAATTTCTGGACATCAAACTTGTAAAACATAGAAAACAACTTGATACATTTTAAATACAATTTAGAAACTTACATGTTGTCAAATATTTAGCCATTTTGTCTCAAGTATAATTACCGAATTTTATATATGTTTTTGATTTCAATTAATTTTTACATTTCCTCAGCCAATTCATTCTTTTGTTAAATCTTTAGTGATACAATTTAACAAATCGATTATCTCATTTGCTTCCATTTAATTATTTAATTTTCTCCAAATGGGAGTACTAATGTTTAATATAATTTAGGCATAATTAATTATGTAGTTGAGGTAATCAGACACCTGTTTGCTTTTTTGTTTGGTCATTTATTTTATCGGGTGTTTGTTACCTTAACACGTTGTTTTGGTGTGCTTATTTTTAAGACTATTATTGTGGCGGACCTGCCTTATTATTAATAATTGTATAATTTGTATTTCGCAAAGATATCGTTTTTTAAAAAAGAGAAAAACAGTTGCCGTGCTTGGTTGTACTCAGAATTTGCCGCAGTTTGAATAAAGCTCGTATTTACATTTCATTGTTATTAATTTCGCAGAACACCTATGACATTTCATGTCTGGCGCCCAAACTAATATCTATAGCCATTTATTTGTTGTTTGTTTCTTCTCCATTTTTACATTAAACCACCCCCTGTAGAGTGAGCAGCCGTGAGCACTAGGCTGGTTATTTCATTTTCATTTTTTTTTATCTATAACACCCACCAGCCAGGGTTGTAGTTATAATAGCCTGAGGCCGGGCCAATATCGGCTTCTCAGAAGGAAGCCGGTAATTCTTCGTTTAAACAATTCGTTATTATTTTCACCTAGCATTATATGCAATCATCTATTTCGCATAGATATTTAATAGATCTCGCTAGTCACTTTTATGCGTGTTGAGTCCCACTGTGCGCGCTACAACGAGGCGACAACATCTGGAACGATTATAACCGTTCGGAGTGATTTATAGCCTGACGCCGGGCCAATATCGCCGTCTCAGAAGAAAGCTGGTAATTCTTCGTTTAAACAATTCTCTTTTATTTTCACCTAGCATTATATTTAAGTCGCATTGATATTTAATAGAGCTCTCTAGTCACTTTCTTGAGTCCCACTGTGCGCTACAGCGAGACCGCCTTTGAGCCCGCGAGCGGAAATATTTGTCGGACTATTATATACAAAGCGCATTCATAGATATTTGTTTAACAGTTTTAATATGTATTTTTTCATAGCCACTTTTATGCGCGTTTACTCAGGCGGGTGCGCCAACTGATTAGGCAACACTTACTACATAATAATAATAATAATGCTAAAATGCCAAAATGGCGGAGCAAAAAATGGCGGAGCTAAAATGGCGGCGGCGGAAAAATGGTCATCTATTTCGTATAGATATTTAATAGAGCTCGCTAGTCACTTTGCTGAGTCCCACTGTGCGCGCTTCAACGAGACCGCCTTTGAACCCGCGAGCGGAAATATTTGTCGGACTATTATATACAAAGCGCTGATCATGTCATTCATAGATCCTGACTTAGGCAACCACACGCAAAATGCAAAAATGGCGGAGCTAAAATGGCGGAACAAAAATGGCGAAGCTAAAATGGCGGCGCGCGGAACAAAAATGGCGGCGGCGGAAAATGATGGATCAGTTGATGGGTGGGACTAGTGGGAGGGGCTAGTGGGAGCAGTCGATGGGTGACGCCTACTGACTCCTCCCCCTTTAGAGTGCGCCTCCGCCAAAAGGTGAATTTAAACCAGCGATATACACTACTCATTCTAATTGATTTACGAATAACCTTGCACTGCATAATTACTTTTTTACATAGTAGCCCAAAATATTCGCAAGAAAAAATGGATTGCATAATAATTTTCACAATTGTGCAATTATAACACATGTTCAAACAAAGCAAAAACCTTGGTCGTCCACATTCGCGACGAAATAGATTATTACAGAAAATGCAGCAGTGACCACTTCCTATCTATATTTACAAAGACACAATTATATTATTTATTTCAACAATACGACGCAGATGTTGTGTGTAACGGCTTTCCTGTACACACACGTCGCGTCCGGAGGATATTACTATTATTTTTTAAATATGCACAGCGCAATCACGTGACTCGGAGACGCGCGCGCCATGCGTCGCGAGCGCTAAGTCTGACATGCGTCTACAGTTTTCTCATAATTACAACCTCTCCCGACAGATGCCGCCCTATGTACCTAATTACCACTCTCTCTCTCTAACATACGTCTACAGTTTTCCACTAATCAACCAGACCCCCATTCCCCGACAGATGGCGCCTGTGTACCTAATTACCACTCTCTCTCTAACATACGTCTCTACAGTTTTCTACCAATCTACCAGACCATTCCCCCGACAGATGGCGCCCTGTGTACCTAATTACAATATTCACACGCTCCTTCCCCAACCACTCCCCCCTACCCTCACCCCTCAAGTCTCCCCCCCCCCCCCGCGGGGCCTGCAACCCTCACCCCTCCCCACCCTCACGCGCCACTCCCCGGGCGCATTGGACCCACCACATTTGGTGGTCACAGAATCCGCCGCCACAAATGTGGCGGTCACAGGACCCGCGCTTTACATCTACTAATAATTTATGTATACTTAACGTTTATTTACTAATCATAGGAGCACTGTTACACGTATTGAACGTTTGAAATCACCATATCAACAAATGTAACCATCTTTTGATAATTATACATTTGCTGTTATATGTGACGCTAAACGTTCAAACCTTTATTAGCAGTGCTCCTATGAACTAGATAGCTACTTAAATGGGTAAAAAACATCCCCTAAACGTACGGGGTTCATAAAAAGGACATGCGATGCACGTAAATATTAAGTCTGTATCGTAAGTGGATGTAAAAGAATGTATGAAATATCTTCATTGTAGGTATGTAGTGTACGCGAACATAAAAAGACGTTATATGTACCTGAATATTAGGTATGAGCCTTATGCGGATGTAGAATGGACGTACCATGTACCTAAATAGTAAGTATGCCATATGCAGACATAAAAAGTACCTACATAGTACGTAACACCGGACATACACAGGACTTCCCTGGTATCTCGAAAATACCCCGATTGGCATATCCGCAGGATGTCCCGCGGATCCGTTTTGTCACATAAAACGAACATACCTGGTTTGTTCATAGGATCTCATGTGCTACTTGGGTATGAGTTATTATTTCCCACTTGATAGTGGCGCCATTTGCCATAAAAAGTACATAAGCGGCAAAATTAATAATCTACTTTATCCCCTTGGGAGTTTTTGACACTTTACTCCTGGTCGACTGTGCTGCCAATTTCTTTAGAAAACTGCATAAAGTGGTCAAATTAAGAATTAACGTCAGTCGCATAGATACAATACTATAGCTACCAGGATGAAAATACATAACCTCAACTGTCAAACCTGATGTTTCTCTTAGACAATTATTTTAATTTTTACAAAATAATTACTAACGCTCGGAAGAAAAGTTTTGTATATACACTATTCTTTCCCACTGTAACGTTTTAAAAATTCCCGCGTTATACAGTTAATGTCGAAAGGTGAAACTGAGGGCACAGATGGCGCCGAGGTAGAAAGTCGAAAAGTATGTGAACGCAGTCGGTACTTGATTGACTCGGTTTGAAGCAGTAGTGCGCCCCGATCTAGATCATAATTACATTTATATTGTAAAATTCCTAATTTGTGGGATCTTATTAGTCGGAGGTGCATCGACTGATGGTACTCTTGTGGAGAGTCATCTTAACGCTAGTTTGAAGCGGATCTTTTGCTGCAATTTAAGCCGAGTTATTATTTGAGAAACTAAGACTTACGAACCCCGCTCATAAACATAGGGGTTGTTTCGAGTAGTCGTACAAGATTAGTATTAACAAGTATTTTATTTTACCTTCGTCCGGTACGAGATACATTTGTCCGACCTATGTCGCGATTTTGATGTGAATTATGCAATGTGATTATCATCTGCGTATCTTAATACTTGATCAATATACCTCTTTTGAGTTAATCTATTTAATTTTCGTACTTTTATTTACACTGCGACGATCTGCCATTTAAACCCGAGTATAAATTGAAATTATTGAAAGTACGTGGCGCCCTTTTTATTGTATCGATAGACCTACGACCTCCCGACTAACCGTGGCACTCGGCGTTTATTTTGGAAAATTAACTTAAAGAAAAGAAAAGTATAAAGATTTAATTTGTTTGTTTATTCATATGTGAAACAAGGACGCTACACCACCAAAACTATTATTATAGGTTTTATTTCACATAATGCTTTTATTTTAGAAGACGAAGGACATATTGTCCAAATCAAGGAGTTCGTTTAAAAAAAAACAAAAATATCACAGAAGTAGTCATGTGCTCCATAAATGATTTTAGGAACGTATGATACCATTGTAAAATGGAGATATAGATATTGTGACTGTGGTTAATCATCCCGAACAAACATTGTCAAACATTATTGTACAGCACAGGGTTTAAATTTTTTTGCTATTTCCACAAACAAAGTTTGGAGCAAACATCATAGTAACGTTTTTTTTCTAAAACCTACCAGTTAGAATTTGGTATTAACAATCTAAACTTACCATTTGAAGAAAAACGTCGTTCCATAACCCTCACATGGGTTGCAAAATAATATTCCAGGATAAGAATACTTCAACAAGTTAGAGCCAATACTAAAACAATAATTCACATTTGTCACTGTCCTTTGGAAAATGAAAATAGCTGCTATTTAGAAATATCCGTTTTTAACATCAGCAGCGACTAAATAAAGCACAGTAAATACTAGGCAGAACAAACGTAATAGTGGCATGTTATTAATTAAATTTTAACAAATACCTAATTGTCACATGAGAATTATTACGATTTTCAAATATACGAGTAGTCGTTTACAATAGCAAGCAATGGGATTAGGGGATGAACAAAAAGCAGAAATTATTTTTAGTTACGACTTTGATGGCACTTCGGGTCAAGCAACATACAGGCAAAAGTTTAATACTCTTGAATCTTAGTCAAATGTTTCAGTTTTTGCAAATAGTTATTCTTCTAAATGTAGTGGTGCTGAGATTTACGAGACAATTTCTATTGGAATTCCTAAAAAGCTCATCTGGTATAAATAATTGTAAAGTACACAGTAAAAAATAATGGTAAAGGTACAGCGATAAATATTGTGAAATTTACAATGTTCTTCGTAGTAACAGTATACTGCAACGGATCGATTTTGGGGCCTAATAATAACCTTCGATAAGATGCAATGCCTTTAGGTGCAACTGTACCTACTGCAACGGGGATGGTTATGGATCATCACCACTCCATAATAGGGACCGGCATTAAACCAGCGCTGGAGGGTCAGCTCTTCCAGGAACTCGAGGGACTTAATTAAGCAAGGGGAGACCGGACCGGCCTACGGCCTTTGGCGACGTCGAATACGTAATTAGCTAGAGTCAAGAATACGGGATCATTGCCACATCTGGTAGCAGCATGCCAACGGAGGCGCGAAGAGAAGCCTAATGTGCATCCCCGAGACAAGTGGGCAGTGCAAAAAGGGCGCAAAAACGACAGGGACACCATGACGTAAGACACGTCACCCCCCCTCCTAGAGGGCAGAGGGCATAAATACCAGCGGACCCCAAGCCTCGTGATAGAAAGTGTATAGATGGTTGAAAGAGAGTTGCTTGGTGTATTCTCGATCTTCATTTGCTAGTTCGCCATTCACTTTGCTTCTGACCCGAACATCTGTTGTAATTCGAAGGAGGTGTCCTGGGAAGTATTGCCACGCTCAGCTTGTATAACTGATAGGAATCATCCGCCGGAGAGCGTGTTGATCTTAGTTGTACAGGAGAGTCGGCTGGTATATAATTCGAGGCCGTCTCCGTCGGATTGTTCCCGGCGGTCGTGAAGGAGCACGGCGTCGAGCCTGTCTTTCCTGTTGTAGGGACAAGTCTCTCGGCCAAGAGAATCGAGCCAATAGCTAGGGCAGGTGTCGCTGCTTGCGTTTTCTTGTGGTCTAACTGTATAGCGACTGGCGGCAGGTATTGCCCCGGCTTTCCGCGCACGGGCGTGTAAGTCGCCAATGTAGCTGCTGCCTGAGTCGCTAGTGCAGAGTGGACCCCCGAAACGCCGTTACTAGTGCTTTGTGTTCCCGCGATAGTCGCCGAATGCGAGTACGGGGTTATTCACGTGAACGACGGCAATCGTGCTTGCGGGACGCTAATCATCTGTTGCAGGTCTCTTTCACCTAACTGAAAGCTTGGGGAAGTGCGACATTCGTTCACACAGAAGGCCAGAGCAGGTAGCTGGTATTGTATAGCCAGTGTAAAAGGGTGATCGGACCGGTAAGAGTAGTACCTTTTATTGTTCACCGTCGTGAGGGGAAAATCTGTTGAAATTAGCGGTGAATGTGTGTTTTACATCTTAGAGTTAACATTTAGCCAGCATTTTGGTATCGCTTGTAATGTACTGTACTTGTGCACCTTACTGATAGTTTTATATGTTATTGCTCCGTATATGTCATATTATCGAGTACTGTTAAATCTTCATTCGCAAAGGCAATGCTGTTTATATAAAACTGCCAGATGTTCAATATTTTGTATTACTGTGTCAAGTATTATTTAAGCTAGGCGTCCTGCTCGCAGGCCTAAGGGTCAAAAGATAAATGTAATGCCTCTGTAAATTTTATTGCACAAGAATGTTTATAATAAATATATTAAACCGGCATCTGCCATTTTGATGTGTTTAATTTATCCCTGTTCCCTCTGAGTTAGCAGAGCTCAAAGCGAAACAAATGTATTAAATGAATTTGCAGTAGATTCTAAGAACGAAGTTACTAAAATCACGACGATATGGGCCTCCAATTAATAACTAGACTTTCACGCCAAAGAAACGGCCGAGTAAAGGAACAATAATAAGTTCTCAAAAATCCGGTAGTGTTACAATACTTTACTTAGAATTTCGAAGTAACATTACAGAACTGAGGGTTTTTTCCACAATGTTGGTGTATCTTTATTACGTTATGTAAATTTATAACGAAATAACATGTAATTTTACATAATTAATGTTTCTATACACTAGAAGCAAGTAGTATTCTACTTTTAATACCATAATATCACATGAACACGGTTATGTTACTGATGTTAAATTATCTATACTGTGTTTCAGTCTGTATTCTTGTCTCGTTGTGTGGAATTTGGAAGAAATGCCTAATTGTAATTTTTGTGCTCAAAGTTTTATCAACATCGTTTCGTATAATCATTGATTTTATATGTATCAGATAGATCGATGCTGAATAAAATATGGCAACCCCCCAAACTCTGGACAAATTCAGAGGGCGCTACCGAAATTATTAGTTCTTGCCGGTTTCGGTAGGTGGCCAGTTAAAACTGAACCGCGTTACAGATTTCTGTAATCGTGTACACGCACACAGTCGTAACGACACAAACACATTCTTACAGGCACACATATAGGCAAATATGACAATATTCGGGATTTCGATTAAGCTACCAGCGCGCTGCTTTAATATCCGCATTGTTAGTGAATAGTAGGCTCCGCATCTTTGCGGCGCGTTTTTTTAGTATTCTACGAAATGAAGTTTCCTAGCCAGATGTACACCCGGAGAAATTAATATTGACTATACAGGTTGGTCCAGCTAAGAAGGCCCATTTATTAACATTATTAACAAAGATATAATTTCCAAAATTTCAGGACTTACTCTGCGCCTAAAGGGCTACAAAAAATTCAAATAAAATTTTGGTCTAACTCTTCTACTTTTCGCGCATGCGCACATCAAACTGTAAAAACCATAATGATGATACATTTTTTTTCTAATATCCTTTTTCCGCTGCTCATTCTGCGTACATCGATAT
>JAWQRP010002950.1:0-14330 GCA_033557875.1 Quadriops clusia | reverse complement strand
AGCTCTTTAGGTGCTGAGTAAATCCTGCAAGTTTTATTGTTCTAAGTTTGTTAATAACGCTGTAATTTAAGTGGACCTTCTTAGCTGGACCACCCTGTACGCATTGCAAATATTTCTTTGAAACCGCAAATAGTTTATTATTTAATTAAATAATTTTATATTTGTTATGCGTAAGTTGTAGGTATTTTTATTTTCCCAAAAATTTAGTTGAGTTAAAAAATTTTGATTTTTGGGGAAAATATTCAATCTACAAATTGAATAGCAATCTACATATTGAATAAACTTCATGTACAGGCGTGAGAAAATGAAATGGCCGAAACGTCGTCCCTCTTCAGAGAACATCTCGGCCTGAATCCCTTATCGCACAAAGGGGGTTGATGTATTTATTTGTTCATCCAGTTATCCGACGATCTTCTCCCAATATACTTAATACAGCGCGGTTGGACTTGTTCCTTTTTCCTCTCGTAACGTGTTCATTATTAATTAATCCACTGACGTAAGAATCTTTAAGAGAGTAGGAAGAAGATAAAAAAAGTTATTCTACTTTGACGCGATCAATGCGTTTGGCCCGTGTTTACTACAACCTACATTTCGGAGCTTACGGGGATTGATTTTTACACACCTTACATTTACATAATTGAAATAAAATTAGATATCGTCCTGGAGCCTAGTTGGCTTTTAGTGCAAGGAGTTCGGGGTTCGGATCCTAGCCAGGGCAGTGATTTTCCTGATTGAAAAAAAATGTTTAGTACCTTAATGTTTGGGGACGGATGTTTTATGTGTTTTAGATTAGTCCACGCGCAAGTTAAAAAACACTCCAGGTGGAAGTCCTCACATTGAGTAAATTTTCAGAATTCGTTCGCTATCCGATTTCGAAATAGCCACGACTGTAAACTGAGGTAATAAACAAGTGAATAAGTGACTTACATATGTACGTAAACAATGTAAAACATGAAATACTGTTTGTTATATTTAATTTTTCAAATCGCATCACGACAAACTGCTGAATTATATCAGATACAAACATTCGAGTTCCTTAAACATGTAAATTTATTCAAGACACAAGAGATGTTACGAATATATTAATGCGTATGATAAATATCATAATAGGAGACTGAATAAATTCTCATTTTTATAGATATTGCGCCGAATTACCATATTCATAATATTCATAATTTAATTGATCTAATAAATACGCGGGTAACAATATTATTTAATTAACATTTAGCGCGCTAATTAATTTCAATAATTAAACTGAACATCTTTAGAAGCGGGTCGAGTGGATGTTGCCCCGATGAATTTATAGATCCCTAACCAATATACAGATAAGTTCGGGACTTTATCCGAGAACAATAAATTTAGTGTACCCTCTGTGCGGAGAGATTGCGCGATATTGTCACCCTAAATGTGGAGCATGTGTTGTGAGTCTCCCCCGGACGAATCGAATGTCCATAAAATCCACCTCCTCCCAATATCAATATGCAATATCTAGAAATCGACCTTAATGACTTTTCACAAAATGATTTCCGCTACTGCTATCCCCCGGAGCTTTGCTTTTCATTCGCCTCATTTGCTTCCAGGAAATTACAATTTTCTCAGGAGTAAGAATTAGGTAGCTGTATTCGTGTACAGTAGCTTAGCCCTCGTCTTAGACGCAAATTGATTAATTTTTAAGAAATATTTCATAGCATTGTTTGTTTTACTTGATATAAAATTAGTTTCATGATATATTAAGTTTTATATAACAATTATTATATGGGTATATCAAATTTCACCTACAGGTTAAACGGTTGGACACACAAAAATCAATATCACTTAATAATATACATTTACTTAACTATTTTTTAGTCACTGCTTATATCAAGTAATATAAAATATATGTATATATTATTAGAGTTTGTTTGGTCTGAGGTTTGGTTAAAGGGAGGAATTATTGTTCCGGGTATAGGGTAAGACACCCCAATGGCAGTAAAGTTTTTAGAGAAAGCACTAATATTGCAGATATAATTTAGAAGCTTCAGCACAAGCTGGCGTGTAGTGTAAAGTTGTGCCAAAATCGTAATGAATCTGTATCATATGCGCCTCTTGCGTATAAAATATTCCAGCTTTTATTAACCCGTTCATGTGAGCGCGGCGAATTTTATGAACTATCCTCGTAGGCGGGGATGAAATTGTAAAATTGCCTCAAGTTTATTAAAAATGCTTTCGCCGTTCTAAAAGCAACATTATTCTGTCAACGGGGCGCACCTTTTTCTTCTCCACCCAGTCACAAGTTAATGAACACTGCAAGAAAATTATGAACCCTGCAGAGGGACAGGGATTAAATTCCAATCATAATAATGTATTCGTAATACATAATAATGTATTCGTAGTACATAATAATGTATTCGTAATACATAATAATGTATTCGTAATACATAATAATGTATTCGTAATTCATATACCTATCTTACCATGTACAGTCATCAAATTTTCTTAGACAAACGTTCACTTTCCTTTTAAATTCCATGAAACGCTGTATTGACGGTTATATTTTAATAAAATCTCTTTCTAACGTTTTGTCCTTTTCTAACCTTTTATTTATATCTTCCAAACTCAAAGGTCGCTCTGGTTCATTAAACTAATCTAAATTAAAAGTCTTAAATAAGTTTTCCTCATCATTCCTACAATGAAAACAATTTGCAAATTCGATTGATTCGGTTTCATCAATATTTTGATTATAATTAATTAATTCCGTGATGTCTGTTCCATACATATCAACAAATCCCTCTCCACCAATATTTTGCCCAGCAGTTATTTCGCGATTTACATCTGTTTCTGACGGAGTTCAGTATATACTGTAATAGCGACATCTGGAAATAACTTTTTCTAACAGACGTTGAGGGTTGAAGATTTCAGTTCTTTATACGATATGTTTATTATTTCTACGCAATTTAGTATTGAATTTTTTTTCCAATTTTGCGAAACTGTTACAGTCGGCCTACAATAAATTTCTTGTAAAATCGTTTCAATTGTACGACGCAAATAAAATATTTTAACTGTTTTTATAATCCATTCGTCCTGTAGACAAAGGGGGCTTTTACACCATCAGATCAGTACTGCTATCAGTCTCAGTTCAGTTCGATTGACAGTTAATCGTACGTGTAAAAGAAAAAAATTGTGGACTGATGCGATCTTTTGTAAAGACACCTCTCGGATATGGACTGATAAGCAATTAAATCTGGACTGAGACTGACGTTGGGACTGATCCTGTAAAACCAGCAAAAGAATTGTTAAATGGTAAACAAATTAGAGTTCATTAACAATGTTTACATTAGGCAAAGAAAATCTCATTTTAAACTTGTCAAACCGTTCTATTCTGGTTTTAAATTCGAGTTTATACAATTCATTAGACGCAAGACACTTAGAATCTTTTTAGCGTTAGTAAACTTCGAGTACCTATTGTTTTATGGCAACACTATTTAAATCTATTTAGCGCTATTTAAGTCTATATTTACGGAGTAACAATTTTCAATTTAAATCATCAAGCTCTTTACCATTTTAGGCACTAACACGTCGTCTATCCGAGCAACTCTCTTCAAATTTAATAAAGATGTTCTAGACATTATGGCTCTCATTTTGCTTTCATTTTGTCTTATTGTTCGAACCGTTGACTCTCTTAAGTTGAATTCTTCATCAATGACTGCCACTTTCGCGCCAGATAGCAACTTATCCAAAATTCTAATTTTGTCGTCTCATTTCTTCTCAACTTCTTAAGTATTTCTTTTATTTCAGTACGAGAATCTACTGTACGAATACAGGATGTATTGTTATATTGTGGTCAGTAAGCGCGGCGTAAATATTGCTATGCAGATGAATTGACTAAAGGAGGGCGGTCGCTTTAACGACCCTACAAATTCTGTCATTGCCACGCTCAATCTGCTGGCAACAATATAATGTTACATTCTGTATACGTTTTGCGATATGTAAGATGTTTTTACACCGCAAGAATATACATATATGCTTAGACAATAAAAGTTTTGGAGTCAGTTTGGTTGAAATTCTTCGCCGACAAAAGGTAAAAATCCATATGCAATCGCGCTTTTATCTTTCTATTTAACCGCATAAACTAGGCGGTAAAACTTGGGGAGCATTTTGAATATTAATGCTCATGTAAATGAAGCAATCAAAAAATTGCGGGCAAAGATACGGCCCAATCAACTTGCATCGAGAGCCTTGGCAGTATGAAAAATATTGACATGGAATCGCACTTGTTTTTGTTCAAACATAACAGAATGATGCAAATGCAAACAAACGTCCACTAACCATGATATATCTGAATATTTTTCATTACAAATCCCAAACAGAATACCGGGATATTATCCAGATAAAACGGCGCAGTTTTTTGTAATCTCTGCGTTCTGAGTGAAAAATAATTTCCAAACGTATATCCACCTATTTTGCATTGTTTCGTTCGTAATTACTCGATGGGTTTAATTGCAAATTGTTGTGCGAACGATTTAAAAACAAAAATGACTGTTTTAATGCAAATGCGCATATTTTATACAAGTATGTACATTTTATAAATGCGTGTTCTTTAAAAGATGCGCGTTTTAAAAAATATGCATGTTTTTTTTAAAATCATGTGTGGTTTTTAAAACATGAGTGGTTTTTTTAAACAAGCGTGTTTTAACAATTATTCCTGGTTTCTTAAACATACGTGTTTTTTAGAACATGCGTTTTTAAAAAACATACGTATTTTTAAAGGGGCTTTTACACGATCAGTCCCAGTGTCAGTCTCAGTCCAAGTGTCAGTCTCAGTCCCAGTGTCAGTCTCAGTCCCAGTGTCAGTCTCAGTCCAGATTTAATTTTCTATCAGTCCAGATCCGAGTGGTGTCTTTACTAAAGATCTCATCAGTCCACAAATTTATGCTTTTACATGTACGATTAACTGTCAGTTGGTCGGAGACTGATAGCTGGATTGTTCTGATCTTGTAAAAGCGCCTTAAAACATGCGTTTCTTAAATACATACGTGTTTTTTTTTTAAACATGTGTTTTAGAGTGTTTTTAAACATGTTTAAAACAATCGCATTTTTGATAACTAATACTTGTTTTTTCTTCTTAAACAAATGTGTATTTTTAACAAATTTAAATTTTAAAGTACAGAGTGGGCGAAAAGTAGCTTTGCCGAAAATAATATTAAATTATAGTAATAATTAAAAATTTTATTTTCTGAAATATGCTATTATGACCATCTGAAAGCAGTCGTTCTATGTTTTGATACCATTTTTTACACAAATCATGAGCAATTTTTATTAAATATCTGTTAATCATTTCCTCTAATATGTGCAAATCACCTCATGTTTTTAAAGTGCACTGGTCAACAGTGATTTTTTTGTCCCTTAATATGAAAGGGATTTTAGAATATGTTTATGATAAGCATTATGAATCTATGATTGGTTTTGCCAAGCTGGCTCTAGTTTTTTTTTAAATAGCCATTTTGTATGTTGAGACGTTGCGTTACCCATTATTAAGGGAAACATTTAATACAGATGATTCACTTCTATTTCAAAAGAGAGAATTTAAAAAAAAAGTTGTTGTCTTATTGTAAGACAAAAAAAATGAAGGTGTCTCACTAGCAATAACTGTATATTTTATCCTATATAATTTATCGATGCCTTAACAACAAACATATTGTTGTGTTAATTTCGGTAAAGCTACTTTTCGCCTACCCTGTATATAGTTCGTTAGTTATATACCCGACTTTTTGAAACAAACTTTTTCATGCTCGTAATTATACCGAAATCATACTAGTTCAAAAAAGAGTATTGGAGTGAAACCAAAGCCGTATTCCCTCGTATATATGAACAAAGTTCGTTAGTCCTGAATTATTTCTTTTTTTGAAGAATTCCTATATGCACTGCGCGGAGAAAAATTATATTCTACCTGCGCCAATAAATTAAACCTGTGTCACAGCTGAAAAATGATACTACAAATCCCAGCAAGTCAGAATGATTTTTTATTAAGCATAGTTGACAAGTTTTTCATACTTGCTGTGATATTAAATTGGCATAATTTAAAGCAAACAAGATTTGAACGTTTAGTAAACACGAATCCTTGTGCAGACCCGCCGAGGATTGCCGATCTACCTGTATTGAAATGTTAATTAAATTTAAAACGAGCTCGTGTCCAGGATTAATTATGGTTCAACCCGAGACTCGGTTTACTTCTTTACGAGTAAAACCGTAGGCATATTTCTCATTTTGAAAGGTATAGCCCAGACCACCCGTATAAGGAACTTAAAATATGCGAAATTCAAAAGAGCTGGAAGAATCGTGGAAATCTGCGTGCTATTCGATCATACGTTGTTTTGTTAAAGTTATGCCTATACATGTCATTTGCCTCCTTAGTCTTCTTTTTTCTTCTATTTATATATTTGAGTCTATTTATAGAAGGAAGTGTCATAAAACCAGTTTTAGAACTCGAAGAAAATAAAGCACCGTGTATATAGAAGGCCTCAGGGAAGGTGGTTTAGCACACTAGTTTAACATAAATTGTGCAGAGAGGCGTGCAAAATCCGCTGCACGTTCCTCCGAGGATAATTTCAGTGAAAGTCTAAGAATGCGTAGAAATATTCAATTTTACCGCGAAAATCAAGGCTGCGATGTGTATTTACTTATGATGATGTTGTTTATTTATTCGTTTGTATATAAGTGTTATTATTTTAAGTACCTAGATAGTTGTACGAGGATACGGCGTGTTTGGGGCAGATTGATACAAATGTGTATTCACATACAAATGTGTATTCACATCTCTACAGAGATGTGAAGAACACGGTCATAGAAAAGGGAAGCTTTCTTTAGTGTGGTCGTAATTCAGGTAGAAAGTTTCAAGGTTGAGTGACAAAATTCCAAGTCAAACGGGGCGCATTAATTCATCGATGATATGACAATAACGCATCCTCTCCTGGGTAATTAAAAGCGGAAAAAGGTCTGGAATGTTGTACAAATTAGTTAGTAAAATTGAAGAATTTCATTTATTTGTGCATTGGAATAACGATCTTAGTTTAACCAACAACCTTATTTTAAATAACAACTTTATTTTAACTGATAATCTTATTTCAAAAAACAACTTTATTTAATTTACAATCTTATTTTAAATGCAAACTGCATTTTAGTAACAACCTTATTTTGAATAATACGAAAGTCAGAACATCGTTTTGTTTACGACCTTGCAATAGTAGTGATTACAAAATTGCCCAAAAGAAAAATTTAAGTGACTGCCTGCAAAAACTTACCAACATATTATTTGGCTTAATGCGATGAGACTAGACAGGGGAGAAAAACTGAACGAAACTCCGCAAGCATATAACTTTTCCTGCATTAACTTACGTTCGTTATTTATTTACAATCCTCAGTGAATTACACCTAACAACAAAACTACGGAAAATAAGGAGTTCTGCTGTAGATATTAGGGAACGTTATGTTCTGCATAGCTATTAGAGTTTAATTAAGATGAATTACCTTCCGCCCGAAAAAACAACCCTCGAACGCCGGATTTATTCGATTTTATTTTTATTGGGTGGCTTAACGTTTCTATGGAAAAAAGATTTGTTTTTGAAAGAAATACTTATTCCGATTCTATAGTCTAGAACGCAATAACATGAATCACGCCCAGATTGGAAGTTTGCTTCGGAAAGTTGTAATCAGTATGAAAATGGATCCGCGAATGTAATAATGCCTTTATATGAGTAATCCCAATGAAGCCGACTTAAAGCCAGGATCTGAAACGACCTTTACGCAACCCTAGGGAAGTCACCCCGTAATAGATCTAGCCACATTCTGCAATTCGGATAATTATAATTTTGTGCATATTTCGCTCGCTTTAACATTTTACGACTCCTATAGGACAATTCACTAATTTTGTTATTATTATTTTTTTCAGGTAATTGTTCTAACGACATCTAAACCACAATAAGTTATGCTCGAACGTAAGTCTTAATAATTTAATTCCAATATTCTTTTAAAAGTGTCCTTTTGGTTACTTGGTGGAATTATTCTGTACTGTCTGGGTATCAAGTAATCCAAAAATATGTAAAACTCAAAATTGACTTAAACCCACTTGAACTAATCACGACTCTGGCGCTATCTATTGTAACTACAATTTGTTCGTATATTTGAAATGATTTTGAGTGATTGAACTGTATATGGTTAATTCTCTGTACATAATAAGCTTTTTTCATGTACATCCTGTTTCACAATAAATATCATTTATTTCGATTCGCGGACGCTGTTGTTCTAGCAAAGTTACCTAGTACTTATAAGTATAATGTTACTATAGTAACATTAAACATTTTCTTACTTAAGTTTTCGCATTAATTTTGTTTTATTTATAACAGAAAATAGAATTAAGAGTGACATCTAATATGAAATTGAATGTGCATGTTAATAAATAAACGTGTACATGGTAATAACTATACGTATAAAGGGCAACCCGCGATTTTTCACACGAATTAACTAGTAATATTATAAAACTATTTTGTTCCAATTAAAATTTACAGTCATTTCCAATTAAACTTGCGCAATTTTGATTATAAGTAGAAAGTGCAGCATGTAGTCATTGCAATTTGAAACACCTTCGGATAATGGTACTGGTTATTATAAGACTGCGCGTACAATAGAGTACCAATTATATGCTAATAGCATCGTAATGCTTCAAGTATTCAGGTTAATTCAAATGTGCTTGTGTGAGTCCCACCTTCTCGATTATAGAAACATATTTCGAAATGCTCAGTTTTCGAACTAAATTCAACTATAATATATTAACATATACCGTAATAAAGATTGTTAATACACATAAAATTGACAATACATGTTGTATACGACAAAAATTAAAAATTCTTTAAGTGGATCGAGATATAGGATGTGGGGTGAAAACAATGCAAAGGTTGTTGACCTTTCGGAGGGCGCTAAAAGTGGGGACAGAAGGGCTGATGCCGAAATCTTACATAGACAGCGAATACTACCAATAAATTCTCCGGAATATTGAACACAGACCCGATAAATATTAAATATACGATCGCACGAATGGAGCCCACAATACGGTGTGGAAACCGAGATTTTAATTCAAATACCGTTTTAATCGTGCTTTATTGCCGAGTAAGAGTGAAGCTACATTAGAATCAGCACCCTAGGGCGCAATAAATAGCAGGAAGAACAAAATATGGAAATTGCTTAATTTGTCATTTTAAATGGAAGAAATGAAGGTGCAGGTGTGATTGCGAACTGTACGGCGTGCGTTAAAATAAAAATACATATCTGCAAATAAAGTGTACCCCACGGCATGCTTTAAGAGTACATAAAACAATACAATAAAATCCCTGCTTAATTTTTTCGCAGTGGCGGGGAGAAGCAAAAATCTCGCGAAACATGGAAATGAATATGAATGGGGTTTGTACCCGTGTAAAAAAGAAAATCATTTGATTTAACGAGGATATTAAATCAAGACAATACAACTTTTTTGCTAATTTGTTTTTTTGCTAATTTGTTTGTTTGCTAATTTGTTTGTTTGCTAATTTGTTTTTTTGCTAATTTGTTTGTTTGCTAATTTGTTTTTTTGCTAATTTGTTTTTTTTGCAAATCCTTATTTTGTAAATGACTTATTGTAAACGCTTTTTTTTGCAATAGTTGTTTTGTAAATATCTCTTTGAAATCGTCGTTTCGTAAATGCCTCTTTTGTACATGTCGTTTTGTCAATGCCTTTTTTGTACCTGTCGTTTTGTAAATGTCTTTTTGTAATCATCGATTTGTCAATACAGGGTGTTCAGATGAATATGTAACATGAAAACTGCCACTTCTTTGTCGCACTTTTACCGCCTCTTTGTAGATCAAACAACACCGCGTTTTTTGCGTTACATATTCACCTGAACGCCCTGTATCTCTTTTGTACACGTCGTTCTATAAATTCCTTTCTTGCAAAAGTCTATTTGTACAGGCGGTAGCTGGATTAAAAATAAATAACAATATTCTTTTAAATAAAATCCATATAACTCCATCTTTCTTAAATTCAGATATATATTACAACTGTTAGCATAATTTTAAGTGAGCATAAGCGGAAGTATGCTAAACCCAACTAGAACAATGTTCATAAACGTGAATAAACTGCACAGTGCCCTGACACATAAAATTTTTAATTAACTGCGTTGGCTAATTGGGAATTTAGAATTCCACGGTTACAACATTCGCAGCAAAGAAAAACTAGGCAAAAGGAAGCAATAAGTGCTCATCGGGAAGTGCGTCTCATCATTGGGCTTACAAAGTTGAACTTCATATTTAGTTAATTAAAAGTCCCCCCCTGAACTTTTTTCTGAACTGAATGAAGTTTGTTTCGTTATTAAAATGATATCAGCTGAAATTTTAATAGAAATGGGACGGCGCGTGAAATCTGATTCCCAATTTGAATAGCTTGTGTCGAAATTTAATCCCGTATTTTACACATGCACGCGTTTGCACTCTTTTTGTTGCTTCGTTATTTCACTATTGTATTAAAATAAACTCCCGTAGTAAGGTCGCCATGCCTCTTATGCTTCTTTAGATTCAGATAATGAGATAGCGCAAATAAATTATGTAGATACATGCCTACATGCATGCATAATTTTTCGCGCGACTATGCAATAACAATAATAGGAGCGAGTTTTATTATTAATAGCAATACTCCAAGTAGTGAGGCTGCAATTATTGCCCAAGATGCGGGTACATTATTTATAGCACTTTGTAATAATTAATATGCAATATGAGAAACACCTCAGAGTTTAGAAATGCGTTAGTGCGGTTCAAAACGCTGACCTACATATTCAAAGGTGGCGGTCAGAGTACATCCACCTTAATGAATATTTGTTGCTTATAAGCTTTTCTACTTTGCGGCTACGTCCATTTCTATTCCGAACACAACCCTGGTGCTGATATTAATTTTGATGAAATGTTTTCATCATACATTTCACATGTTGGGCGCTGGGGCACTCGAAGGAAATGAAACCGCGCTTTTATTACTTAACGAAATTACTCCTTTTTTAAAAAGATGTCCTACAAGTATACAGAGTGTCCATTTTTGAACTAACGCTGCGTGCATGTGTTTAGTTTTTAATGCACAAATTTTCAGTATTTACTTATTGACAGTTTTGTGAAAAGGGGTATGTTGTCTTTTGTGAAACGTGAAAGATCAAAAATAAATTCTAACATGTAATGTTAAATCTTTTAGGATATAACTCCTTTATTGTTGTCGAATTAATTGTCCTTCTCATATTTTTTTTTCTAAGGTAAAATACTGAAAAACATACGCTTTGTAAAGAGTCGAATCTAAAAGTTTAAGCTAAAAAAGTAAAGCCATGACAAGTCCATTAAGTTTTAAAATGGACTCTCTGTATGAAGCGCCGTAGAAAGCTCTTTGTGTGTACATTTGTTACATCTCCATTGATAAAGCCACAATCCTAAGATCCCCGCGACTTGCAGCTTGATTCCGCTAAACCACTTCGTACGTAAAGTGAGGAGGAGGATATTAAAAATAAAGAGAAAAAGGCAGAGAAGGTGTTTGCGTTAAATGAAAATAAGATTAGGGTACACGAGATAATAGGCACGGCTATCATTTAGTTAGGTACGTGAAACAGAAATGAGGTTTGAAATGCTTCATGCATCTTAAATGGCACTTTACCTTTCACCCTTCGAGGTACGCATTTTAATAGTCTCCAATAGAAACGATGATTCTAGCGACGCGGCGCGGAGTTAAGATGCGACTTTATTCGGCTCATTGAGATGCAAGAATAGAATCGTTGCGCCAAGTTAATGGCAGGTCCAATTCATTAATGATTGTTAGTGATTTTTCCGTCATGATTTGGAATACTGCCAACACATTCCGGCCACGTTGAACGTTGGATATTGAATGTGAATGGAGCGGGAACGTTCTCGGCTCAGGAATTGAAGAAATGCTAGCTAGTTTAACGGGCAAGAAAAATAATGAATTACACTACGACTACGTAAAACCCTTGCTATCAGGCTATTTCGTATTCTTGTTGTTGAGGAAAATAGATTTAAAACAACGAGATTTATTCGTATTGTCTTGGTGTTCAATTTATCTCCTACGTGCTTAATGTGGACTTTTTTGAATTTGAGAGGACGAAAAAATGTTTTTAGAGGAGCCGTCGCTCCATTGCAACCAACTGTAGATTTATGCGGCCGAGACGCTATCGTTATCTCTTTAAATACTTCAATCGTTCCTTTTTGTGCGGTTTGCGCGCGGCTACGTTCGTCCACTTCTCGCAAACGCAATTTTTCATGCACTTAAATTTTAATTAGATATATTTACAAAGCCACTCTTTTACGCTGCAGTTTATTGTAATGCGGGCGCGAATCGTCACCTCTTAAGGGTTCATAAAAAAATTTCGCTGCAATGAAATTTATTCCATGGCGCCATTCGGCATTTTTATTATCGCTGCAAATGATCTGCTTGAGAGCTGATCTTAGCTTAGACTTTAAACGTAAAAAGTGTCGCAGAATCCAATAACGCCTTACAAAATACTGAAACAAAAGGACAATGTCGTACACAGGGAAAATCCGCTTTGTATTTTTGTAATACATATGTATTACAAGGGCTAGCTTCATAAATATTTATGTGGTTTTGCTATATTTGTGTAAACAGGGGCTCAATTGACATTCATTATAAATTTAATGTAAGTATTATAGGATTTTTAAATTTACAAGGGTTTTGTTAAAATGTTTATCGCGTCAACGAATTGCAAAAAGCACAGGAGGAGTTTATGCACAAAGCTTGTAAAAAAAGCATGTAGAGCGTTGATCCCCAAAAGCAATGCCGGCCTTGTAAATTTACAAGACTATAGACTATTTTTCTCTCCATAGCGCAAAATATTTTAAACGAATTTTTAATCTAAGCAAACCGAAAGTAAATCGCTAGTTCAAATGGAACGGGGCTTATATTGATTTAAATTCCAGGGGCCGTAAATCTGGCAATACTAGAAAATGTTCGCTTCCATTCCATTTGATATTAAATGAAGCACCGTCTACTCCTGCCCTGATTGTAACTGCGACATTAACGCCGTTTGGACAGCATAAGAGCGTTATTGTAGGAGAGCTCACGTTTCTTCCGAATTTCTCCAGCTTGGTCAGCACCAATTCTGCTCGCTTCAACTGCCGTTTACTACCACTTAATAAAATCCTTACACATTTAATTTGATTACTACTTAAACGTACCCTGCACGATTTATTTTTCCAGAAAGAACGCTTGGTCACGCCGACGAACTGATATACCAGCTTTATTCCGACGACTAGAGGATATTTTTCAAGTAGGAAGTCTACGGAAACGAGGTCAACAAAAACTTAAATTTGAACACAAAACTTTAAAATTACGAAAATCTAGAACAGGCAACAAACAAATTCATCAACACTGTACAACAAGCTGCTAAATAAGCAATGCAAAATACTAAGATGGATAAACATAACGTTAACATCGCACTAGAAATAAAAAAGGAAACCAAAAGTTAGTGGTATACATTAAATTATCCGAAAACCCCATAACAATACGTATGGTCTCAAAGTGGGAAAATGGGCTAGAAGTAATTACGAAGAAGAAAAACTCTTTGCTGAGCACATAGCGTATGTTTTCACTCCCATTGACAACACTTTACATCAAGATGTCCAGGATATCTTAAACAACAATGATATACATGAAGCACCAATAAGGGATATAAGGATGTCAAATCCTAGTGAAGTTGAGCAACCAGTTCCACTGTTGAATAACAAAAAACGCCAGGAATTGATATGGTAACTCCTACAGTATTAAAAAAAATTTTTTTTAAAATGGTTACCTATGTATTCGATGCTATACTAAGACTAAAATGTTGGCCAAAAGACCTAAAAACATCCAAGATAATTCTTATTCAAAAACCATCTCTCGCTTCATCATATGATGCTCTTTGAAAATCATATTTAAAAGATAGATTTTTTAGAATAAGACTAAATGATGATTTTTCTGAATTTCATGCCATCAAATCTAGAGTACCCCAAGGCACCGTTCTGCGCCCAGTCTTGCACTTATTACATATATCTGAGCTTCCAACGACATATTACAGTATAATAGGAATGTTTGAGGATTGCACGGCGATCATGGAGGATTAGCTTAAAACAATTACATTCAAAATTAACAACAGATCACTTAGACATTAAGAGGCAGCTAGTCATACCTTAAATCGTATTTTAGATATTTTTTCGCGTAGGAATAAGATATCGCCATGAAACAAACAGCATAATATTCCATTTTTTATTCTCCTAGCCTGTTAGCATTT